>JALLBJ010000654.1:0-15228 GCA_036940105.1 Skeletonema potamos | reverse complement strand
AGGAAAAATATGAGAGTCCAACCAGCATCACCCGATGCAAGCTCACCTTGTCAACTAGTAACACCAGAATCAGATGAACCCTCCCTGGGCTCTCTACTTCACCCCAATCTCAGACAGGCACAAAGAGAATGGGCAGACAAGCAAGCAAGGACTCTCACTTCCGAGATGGAGGCAGAATCTTTCATTCCTAATTGTCGGAGGGAAGTTCTGACTTTCTCACTTCGATATTATTTGTAGATAGCTTTTTAATGTTCGGGGATCGAACCCCGTTTCGTTCTAGGAGTACTTTTTTGCAATGATATGTTTTAGAGAACTTCAGTAAGGGCCGTCCATGGGCCTGGCCTGGACATTTCCATCGCAGTGTGGAGTGTGGAAACTAGCCAGCGGATTCCATGCTATCATCTATTGATTATGGCAACGATTACTGCTGATGATGCTCATGAGTGTCAGAGGCCGCGGGTCACCCATTGAGTAGACATTTTAGTAATTAATTAACAGCATATATCAGCTTCACGAAGTCCAATCATCGACAGAATTCAACACACGATGGTTAGACCTTTTATTTTATGAATCTCGTATACATGCGCTCTCCATGAGAGATAACAACATTCATCGTTTACATGTAAAACGCTAACGCCATCAAACATACTATTGCACTTGTTGTTACAGTGATGGATGCCGAGTTCTTAGTATCTGATAACATTGACGCTTGCTCTTGCCCCTTCAGATTCACAGAGCTTTCGTCCCCAAGTTTGCTTTGATGGGACGAACCCTTGCCACCTGTCAGGATGACATTGACATCATTATCTTGTCCAACTGCTTTCAAGACAGATGTATCAGCTCCCTCTGCTGTATTATTAGCAGAAAGAACTTCATGCAAATCTTCTATAGGAGCGACAGTAATAGTAGTTTCCGTCGATTCGTCTTTTGTTGCTTCACTACTTACATGCATTGGGATGGAGTGATCTTTGGATGCTTTGCTACTCACATGCACAGGAATAGAGTGAACATTGACTGACATTAATTTCGATGACTTCGTCTCAATGGGATGGCTAAACGCCTTGCTGGTTTTAGTAGAAACCTTGGTCTTGTGAGATTTCGTTTCTGTCGATTTAACAACAGACATATTGTAGTCCGGGTGATGGCCACCGACGCCACTGTCGTGTTTGCCACCATTGCCATCGTGGTGTTTTTTAGCCTTGCTGCTATTTTGCTGCACTTCAGCAGCGTAATATACAGAGGCAGCGGCCAGAGACATGCCAACTTCCTCCCACGAATCTACACTTCGAGTTTGGTGGACACCAAAGTGAGGGCCGGTATGAACTGCGGCCACAGCGAAATTGACAGAAACTGCCGCAATAAGAGAGGGTGATAACTTCATATTTGTTGACACGAACTGAAGAATCCTGTTTCGATTTCCAATACTCCACTACTATGCAGTTTAATGCTTTGTGTTCTTATGGTAGTTTGTGATCGGACGTAGATTGTTGTTGTTCGAGGGCCACTGATGAACGGATAAATACAGCCCTGAACGGCTGAACACTACTGAACTCCTACGTAGAAAGCAATCAAAAATTGGCCATGTCACAGTTCAAGTTAGAGTATGTAAGTATTAATTATGACCCACTACGTATGTACATAAGTATGGTACCCTCAAGGTACCTAGCCTGAAGATGATGAATTTCATCGAAAAGGTTGCATTGGGTGATCAGTCTCACCACCGCAAATGCATTCTACAGAGTCCTAAATGGACGTACAATAAGAAAGCTGGTCACGGGCATGTACTAGCCAGCGGATTCCAAGCTATCATCTAATTGATTGTGGCTACGATTGTTGCTGATGACGCTCTCGCAGAAGCAGCGGGTGCACCCATTGACGTAGACATATTAGAAATTAAATTAACGGCTTTGGAATAGCATTGCGTCCTGCTGATAACCATGATAATTTTATGTATTATTATATTATATGTTGTATCATGATGTGTTTGGCTAAATTATGGCTTCGATTGCTGCTGATGCTTTTTTGCAACGATGTGTTTTAGATGTTGATATAAGGCTTCTGAAGTCTTGTCATAAACGAAGAGGATTTGAAGTCCATGACCTGGCGTTTTGGGGGTGATGATTGCTACTTATTGTAGTAGTGTCCCAGGCTGCGAATCTAAATTTGCCTAATCAGCAATACTCAAGCCTCTTCTCACGGGGCACTTGATTCATCGGCATCTAGCCAGCGAATCGAAATGCCAACCACAATTGGTATCAGCAAATTATCATCTACCATTCTCCCAATGAAGGGTAAATGTCTACCTCCCACAGCTTCAGTCAATGATGCAACTATACCTATACAAAGCCGTGAGTGAAAAGAAGGCAGTACAACAGTACTTCCCGTTGAATTCGTTGAAGGAATGTAAGCGTAGGTGCATAAGACTGTGCTGATTACAAATCCAACAGAACCAGCAACTGATGGACCACCATTTGCAGCGTTGAATCTGTGCAATAATTGCTTCCACGCAATGTTACATCCCTTCCCTGTGAACCAACTCCCAACAAGCCCCGCTACAGGATCTGAAACCGACAAAACCAATACCGATGTGCGCGCAACAGCTACAGGAAAAAGAAAAGTTGATAGAGCTGTACCCAAGAGAAAATAGAAAGCGCCCGGTAGAGCAGGTGTTGATTTCCTTCGTCGATTGCACTGTTCCCACTCACCCCTCTCGTGGTTCCGAAGCAACGAACCAAATTTTTCCAAATACCAATCATCCCATTTGTGGTCCTGTATTCTTTTTTTATGAACGACATAGAACGCCACGGTCGCCAGTAACAGCAAGATGCAACCAAAAGGATATGGCGGTATGATGTAAGAAATCACGATGAGGACCAAGCCGGTAACGGCATGCTGGATACGTCGTACTACGTGTATATTATTGTCAATATCCGGTGTTGCATGCACAACGTTATTATTTCCGCGATTACCCATGATGATACAACACCAATTAGAAGAAGAAGCACTGCAGAGGCTTGCCGCCTTAGAACCATACTTACCACTTGGCTTGCGGCGTACCACCAAGTAAGCTGGCCAAGCATCA
Organism: Skeletonema potamos; assembly: GCA_036940105.1. NCBI lineage: Eukaryota > Bacillariophyta > Thalassiosirophyceae > Thalassiosirales > Thalassiosiraceae > Skeletonema > Skeletonema potamos. The sequence goes on along the minus strand of JALLBJ010000654.1, from coordinate 12,146 downwards.
GAGCTTGGTAAAACAAAACCCCGCCCGCCCAAGATAGCCTCGCCCGCCATCGCCAACACTTTGTTTTAGGGGCTTGTGGCATGTGGTGCCCGCCCGGCACCGGCACTACCACTACCAAATATCTCACCACTTCGCCTTCCTCTTGCTTTCCTTTTTGTGTATTGTATGGTGCCATATTGTGCAGAAATGAGAGATCCAGGCTCCGAATCTGAGATTGCCAAGAGAGAAAGCTTTCCTATACTTTTACAAACCAAAAATGAATGACTGCTGCAGAAATAGTTCCTTGGCGTAGTCGTAGAGATGTATATCGAATCTGTTTTGTTCCATGAGTAAGTTCCACGTTTCACTGCCTTTTCTGACAGGATGCTTTGGAACATACTTTTCATCCATTAGCTGCTTACGACATCCAAATTCTGATGCGTATTTAGGACTTTCTTTCCATTTGAAGTAATGGTCAAATCTGGCGAACGAGCCGCGTTTGTTGTCAAGGAGGCCAACCAGAAATTTCCTTTTCAGTACTTCCTTGGCTGCAACGTTAGGATTCATTTAGAAAGACTGTGAGCTAAACAATTTCATGGACTACTAAACAACTTATACTCGCCGTACTTACCAATATCTAGGTTGTCCATATCGATAGGTCCAGTCATCGACTCGGATAAAATTCTTACTACAGTGGGAGTGAGATGAGAATGAGTATCCAAAGATGAATGAGCTAGATGACTACACCTTACAATAATGCTTGGCATCAAAACACAGCACTTACCAAGCCAGTTGTTTTCAATGAGTTCTGATTTGGCATAATCATCTAGGGTCATGTTCTGCAAAGGTGGATAGCCCGTCCCTTTCAAGAAATAGAACATCGACGTTGCTCGGTCGACGGGGTGCCGCCTGGAATGAAAGAGACGGTGGTGAGTATCTGAACGAAGCGAGAATACTAGCAATACACGAGTGACTTACAGCATCACAAACGCCTTTGCTTTGTCGTTAGCATTGAATAGGGAAGGAATCAAATCCACATGAGCTGAAACAATTGTGTCTGACAAATGGGAAGGCACGAGTCCAAGGTTTAAGGCTCGAGAAATACCTTCAGGCGTTGCAACGTTGACATTTGTGTAATTGTGCTCAGCAAAAGATACTACTTTGATTTCAAGGTCATTGTCATGTCCGTTGAGCTCTCCAACCTCAGCTGCCAAAGTTTGACCTAAGCAATGAGATAACAGAGTCTTCATAACCACCCCTCCAGAGCGAGGTATGTGCCAGTAGAAGGGTGTATCTCTCCCGATCACAAATGGAGTCCTCAAATCGGCGAAGACTTTAAATCGAGCTGGTATTAGTTCATTCGACAATTGTTGTTTTGGTCGGGGGTCAATATCGCTGAGTTTGTCAAAAGCACCAAGTTTCTGAACCGCATCGGCCATTGAAAGTCCCTCCTTTGGTTTCAGTAGCGGGTGCACGTTGTCCATATTCATATCATCAGTATTTGTACTTAAAGAATCCGACTCTTCTAATTGGTTTTGCAATGGTTGTATTTGCTGTCGGGCTTGATGTTGTGCCTGTTGTTGCGTTTGCTGATTTTGTAAAGGAATCGTATGCTGCTCCTTTTGATTCGTCCCTATGACGCCAGGGAAAGGTTGTTGCGGTTGCATGTCCCCCGTTTCGGTTCGCCCCCCCAAAGGGGCATGACCCCGCAAATTCCCAGCGTTCACTGCATCACTCATACCATCATCAATCATCATTTGATCCTGGTCCATCTGATCCCATCTGTGGTCTTGCTGAGGATTTTCTTTCGCAGCACTGTCCAATATTTTCGCCTCGTGGAGTTCATTTTGATTCGGCCACATGTATGCTCCTCTTCTTCGATCACTACCACCCTCAACATTTTCCATAACCAGGTCTCTCAATCCATCAGAAATCCCCGAATGAGATGACACTGATTGGTCTCTTACCGCGGCATAACGATTGTCAAACCGTTGATTTAGATGGCTCATAGTTTTCTTGTTCTGCTTTCTTATTGTAGTGATTTGTACGAAGACAAACATTCCAACTACGCAAAACACTGCAGTTTTGGTGCTATTAAAGTTGAAGAATGACGTATCTTTTCTCCCCCAACTACGATGCCTCCCTCCGCCATCTTCATTACTACTCCGATGACGAAGGCGATGATTGTTGTGACCTTTATTTTCTTCATCGGAATCGCCAGTGCTCGACGACTTGTTAACAGCTTTCGACGAGGGCCTCAAGCCAATTTCTTCCAATATCGAAGTGACTCCGTGCGATTGAAAAGTGGAGGCCCCTGTCCTACGACTTTCTTCGTCGTGCTTATTGTTATTTACGTCTGAAATGAAGAATGTCGTCCCTCGTCGTTGTTTGTTGGATGCCGGTCCCCTAGTTCCAGCAGAGAATGCTCGACGATTCTTGGCAACGGTTCCACGGTATGACTGCATCCCCTCGGCTATAACAGACGCGCCCCCTCCTATCCCACCAAAGAGTGCTGATACATCATCCGAGTTGGTGTCAAACATAATTTCTCTCGGCTTGGTCATGTATGTGTCTTCGTCATTTCCATCTTCGTCGTATAATTGCTGCTTATTGAAATGCTGCTGCATCTGGCTGCGTTGTTGTGAAGGCCCCGACATAGACACCCCCCTATCCTGTGGGTCGTCGTTATTGTCAGGATGTTGCGATTGTGGCAGCTTTTTAGTTGTAGCCTGTAGAGGGCGAAGCACGCTGCTCATGACACTTTCTTCTCCCCCCTTTGTCTTGTCAACTTTGTTGTCGTTGGCAATGGCGCTGGCATCGTCGCCCAGTAACTCCTCAAACAGTTGGTTGGTTTTGTTACGTCTATCATCGGCGGTAATTTGGTTCGCTGCTCCTTGACCATCGGCAACGTTGGTTTTCTTGGCAGAAGAACTCTGTCGTCGTTTCGTGCTGAGGCGATTCATTGTTTACAATTTGGCAAGTTGGCTGATACTGCAACACGCAACACAATAGCTGCTGCCTCGCTAACGCTATTATTTATGAATAAAGCCGAGGTGTGAGCATTGAACATGTGTACGAGTAATACTAAACCATCGTAGGTGATACATGTAGTCTCTGAAAGATTGTGACTCCGGTCATTCCCCTGTCATTCCGCGCTGCCCGCTGCTCTTCAGGCTCCGCCCGCCTCAGCTGTGGCTGTGCTCGTGGCCTTATTTTTATTTTTTTGGCATGGTATTGTATGAAGACTACGACAACACAACAACGCCTTCCTCTGCCTTCCTCTACATGCATGAAGACAATGAGTTCTCCAGCGTGTCTATCGATAGTACTACTACTCACAGCAGCGGCGATGTATGCCGTCACGCTGCAGCTCCCCTCGTCAAGAAGTGGATCCATCATCGTCGAGAGAGAACAAGAAGACATAATTGATGTTTCATCCGTGAGGCGGCGGCGACTTCTCAACATGGGCATTGAATTAGAGCGCAAAACATACAAAGTACCATATTACATTCAAAATCATTTAGTCAACTGGGACAACCTTGAGCGCAGTGTTGAGACGAAAGACACACCTATTTTCTGGCATGTTCTTAAATCCGGCGGTAGTTCAATCAAACTCATGTATACCACTTGTTATCATTTAGTCGGCGCATGTGAAACTGGGGTTTTGATCGATAGACAACAGCAAGAAGCATTAGCCAGACAACAACAGCACCAAGCAGAAGAATCTGGGGGCGAACGACGTCGGTTAGAAGGGGAAGAAAATCAAGTTTCGCCTCTCGAATGGATCCAAAAAACGATCGTAGAGCAATGGCAAGTTTGGGAAGAGCCGGAAGAAACAAAAAATTATCAGCATTCTGAGCTACATGTGGTTGAAGCGGAGGATGGAAGGAAGTATGTCAACGTAGATGTAACAACGATGGAAGGAATCGCAAGAGCTTCTAGACTCAATTTCGCATCGTCGGGATTGGCAGATATTATCTTCACTCCTTTACTGAGAGAAAGCGCTGAGCTACTACTGGATGGCGATAATCACAAAGGAAGAATGTTTGCGGTATTCAGACCTCCTGTAGATCGTATCGTCAGTTTGTTCTATTACTTACAGCAAGCTACTTGGGAGCCAACGTATAACCCGCAGTATGCATCGATGACGATAGATAAGTATGCGCACAGCCCGTTGTGCGAAAGCAATTGGATGGTCAGATCTTTAGTTAACAAAATGGAAGGACCACTCGAACCAACTGATATCGCAATTGCTAAGGAGATAATCCGCCAAAAGTGTGTCGTTGGCCTTGTAGACGAAATGAATGAGACGATACATCGTTTCCATGCATTTTTCGGCTTTGAGAATGATGATGCTTTGACTTGTGCTCTTCAGAACTTCGCTGTTGCAGGTGGATCACAAACAAACAGTCACAAACATCCAAAGTTGGATCCAAATGGAGATACTTGGCAAGTTATAGCGGGTAAGAACAGGCTGGACATGATTCTTTTTGAGTATGCATTAGAGCTTTGGCAAGAGCAGGGAGAATGGATGAAAAATGAGAACATACTATGATTAAAAAAATAGGTGAAGTGAGTATGCATGAAAATCAGATAGATGAAATCATAATTAAGTAAAATAGAAATAAACAACTGTAGAATGATGTTAAAATTTTCGAATTTCTTCGGCGTCCAATATTATTCCTTTGGCTAGTTTCAATGAATCAATCATCGCCTTGCCAACACTCTCCACTGGTACCATGCTTGACACTTCTTTCCCTACGAACGGTACAGATTGTATAAGACTTGAAAGTGGCCCAAGATGATTCCCCACAATGTTGATTGGAGCTCCAATGAGCTGCAGAGGCAACAAAACAGACCCTACTTTTCTTTTACCGTAAATGAATCCCGGCCTCAAAATCACGTGCCCATCCGGATATGATTCGAGAAGAACTTGTTCTGCGTTGTACTTTCCTTGAAAATAGCCGTACATCGGTATAGAAGGTGGGATTTTCAACCCTATACTACCCTCATAAACTTGTGCCGAGCTTACAAAACCAAATTTCTGCACCCCTTTTTGCTCGGCAGTTTTGACTGCCTCTATTGTGGCATCACCGCAAAGTCTCTTCATGAAGTCGTTTGAACCAAACGCGCCTATGCATGAAACCACTGCATAAATTCCATCAGTGGCATCTTCACGTGCACGTGCGTCGAATATGTCGCCCTTGACAAACTCAACTTGAGATAGTGACTCTGCGAGGTGAGGAGGAGGAGACGGTGGTGCTCCTGAGCGATTAAAGCTGCGAACTTCGGAAAAGAGATTTGATTGGATAGCCGCATGTATCACGTTCTGCCCAACATATCCGTTGCCACCAAGTACAAGCAGACTCTTCTTGATTGTATTTGATACGGATGCCGGCGCCATGGTCTCGACAGATTTCTGAAGATTTGTTTATGATGTGGACGCTGACCGACCGCTGTGCTGTTCGTGGGAAGCTGCTGCGCGTGGGCGGGCTGGAAGTTTGCACTTTTTGCCTTTTGCCTGCATTTTTTGCTCGTTGCTCTCTTTTGCGTTTTTATGGACAACCAACTCTGCCACCTGCCTGCCACACCCCACACTCCCATTTAAAAGATAATGCGCTCGCTGTTGTTTCTACTACCATCGGCAGCACTTGTCCCCCAAAGCAGCGGCTTCTTGCTTGGGCCTCAGGTCGGAAGGTCACACAAAGCAATAATGTTGTTGAGAGAGTCCTCACAAGAGAGTGCCGTAGATGCCAAAATGGAAGCTACATACGCCTCGCTTGTCGATCGGTTAATCAGCCGATATGAAAGGCAATCTGTCGCCAATGAGTTGCGAAATAATCAGTTGTTTGTAGGTATCGCTGGAGGACCAGGTTCTGGAAAGTCAACACTTGCAAATGCCGTAGCGCAACGAATTAATAAACAAATGAATGAGGATGGCGCTTGCGTCGTTCTTCCGATGGACGGTTTTCACTATACACGAGCAGAGTTGCAATCAATAGCCACCTCTCCAGATAATAATTATACTTATGAAGACTTGCTAGCAAGGCGAGGAGCTCCATGGACGTTTGATGCAGAAGGATGCATCGAAAAATTCACCGAGGCACGAGTTAATGGAAAAGCTACCCTACCTATCTATAGTCGCGTGAAAAGTGACCCTGTCGAAGACGGTGTAACTCTACATTCAGAGACAAAAATAGTTCTATTGGAAGGAAACTATCTTTTATCTTGGCGTGATTCTCGCTGGCAGTCTCTACAAACGAATAATGTCTTTGATGAAACGTGGTACATAGCTTGTAAATCACTAGATGATCAACGAGAGAGATTAGTTCAGCGACACTTGGAAACTTGGACGGAAGCAAAAACTAAGATGTTTGGACCTGGAGAAACTGGCGCAGGAGTAAAGGCAGATTCAAATGACATGCTTAATTTAGTTTGGATAGAGGAAATGTCAAGAGGCTATGAGACTCTAACCATTGAAAGTAAATGAAATTAAATTAGTATATATGTATAACATGGCCAGCTAGTGATTGCCATAATCTCTTTCCAATCTCTCCTTAGTCAAAAGGCCCACGACCAATCTCTTCCACTTCTTCAGCACTTCCTTTCGACGCTCGTCCCTCTCTTTTTCAGCCACGTGGCTTTCCCACTCAATTGAAGCTTCCCTGATCAAAGTTACGTTGTGGTCGTGAACCACTATACCTCGAATCAAAGGCGTTCCTCTGCCACCGTTGCGCTCAAACCCAAGCATACACGGGGCGTAAGGAACTCCCAGCTTTCTCGCGATTCCAGCAAGGCGAGGTTGTTCAATATGCGTCAGTCCAGGATTCAACAACACTTTCTCCACGTTTTTGAACTCATTCGTTGGGATAGGATCTGATGGTGAGACGTAGGGCGGACTCCATCGAGATGTTTGCCAAATACCATACAAACTATCCATATTTTCATCTTCGGCATCGTCTTTCTTTTCATGGAGTAATGTAATAGCCTCGTCTTGTGCAGCTTGTGTTATGCCATAAGATTCCAATGCCTGAAATCCTTTTTTGGTTGGCTTCTTCCTCGCCTTTACCATCTTAGCCGGGTTTTGTAACTCACTGTCTTTCACCTTACGCCCCTCGTAGAGCCACTTCTTCGCTGTTAATGCAGTACTGATATCGCTCCGTCTGTAGACAAGTTCTCCCTTAAATACCCCACATATGCGCTTGCGAGCATCTGGATGAAGCACCTCTCTTGAGTTGAAAACAGATGGAATGACGTAGAATGGGTGATTCTTGAACGCAGCCTTACTCGTTGGAATCACTTCTTGCATTGAGTTGTCATTGAGCTCCGCTTTTTCATCGAGAATATGATAATCATTGTCAAAATGATCCGCATTATCATTAGCTGCAGGCTTTGTTGTATCTTCATCATCAGAGCTTTCAAGCTCAAAAACTTCTACCAATTTACCATTGCTTCCCTTCACCTTCGTCACCGAACGCACTTGCGATTTGGATTCTGGTTTTGTTGGGACGTCTTTACCTTCGGCTACTGGCTTGAAGCAATCATTTAGCCTTTTCATACTTGTCTGAAACCATTCGTCGATACATTGACCACGTAATTCTTTGATGTCCTTGCTCGAAGCTCCCCTCAGACTGAGTGTTCGTGACCACGTGCTGGCATACCGTCTTGTAACATCTGTGAAACGCACTCCTTGTAAGTTGTCTACACCAGGGTTTAATGACACGTGTTCAACGGCTAATACATACGACACAGGGGATTTTTTCGTAGTCCGATGTGCATTCCCTCGATCAATCTTGCTTGTCCACTTGCCTTTAGGTAGTTTGCCTTGCGCACTGCTTTTGTTCGCATCGTCAGCATTGTTATCCATCCACGCAAGTATGTTCTCAACTAGTTCTGGTTGATCTATGCTCTTTTGTTCAAGAAGAATTGATGTCCATCTTGCTGCGGGTTTCGTTTTACTTTTCTTCGAATAAGTAACAGCCTTTTCCTTTTCTCCTGCTTCATCTTTGCTACGAAGGACCTCGATCCATGACAGAAAATCATCGTTCATTGAAATGATGTCCTTCTGAGCAGCTTTTCTCTCTTCGTCTCCTCCTTCATTGCTAACAAGATCAATGGCATCCCCTCTATTTGTACTCGTCGCAGCGGCTGATTTTTGACTTTTTTTGCTCTCCTTTCGTCCACTTTGTTTGGACCCACATGTTGCAACGTTTCCCTCCGCTGGTGGCTTCACATCCAACGATGCAGTGGGTGGAGAAGGTACCTTGAATAGGGGATGGTCAACAGTGAGTTTCAACGGAATGGGACGAAATGCAGTGACATATCTTGCTCTCCACCCCATCGATCTGACCATGGCAAGAAGAAGCATCACTTTTTCTTGAGGCGTAATGCATTCTACAGCTTCAATATGATCCAATCCTTCTTGCTCGAGAAATAACTGCGGCTCTTCGTCGTAACAAGGAGATAAATGTCTCAGCCGTCGCAGTAAAGTTGAGGTGGATGGTTGTTGGTTTCGATCCATTCGATAGTTGAGATCATAAATGGAGCGCTTCCTCTTCCTTGCTGAGGGGGTTGCTGCACCTTGGGCAGCGTTGCGTCCCATGGCTCTTCTTCGGCGTTGTCCGGCCTGGTTCACAAACTGAAAGAACCAATTTAAGAACTGTTTTAATGTGGAAGCGGTGGGAATATTAAAAGGTGTCGTTGTATTTGATGTTTGATTGATGTGAAACTCCTGTGGGATGAGACTGATAGCTGTATTGAGCAACTCAGTTATTTCATCCTGAATATTAACATCACCACTACCACCACTACAAAGAAATGAACATCGCAGGGAATGAATCATGCAACACAACAGATGTGCCCGTCGAATGTCGAGCACTAGTTGCTGTGTCTCGGGAGACACATTGCGCAGAACTCGAACAGTGGATTTGCGATGTTTCCTCTGCGGCTTGTCTTGAACTGCCTCTTCACTCTTTTGTTCTTCTCTTTGCTCATCATCGTCGGGGTTGTTGGTTTTTCCTACCCGTCGGCCGATGTGAATTGTGATGCCTTCCTGAGGAAAAGATGGTAATGACTCTTCACATTGCTCATTATCAGCATCATCTTCCTCATCGACAGCATCTTCCCAATCGATATTGTCCCAATCTCCTCCATCAGAGTCGTCTGCGTCGTGGCTAGTTGCATTGGTTTCGTCTGCATTTGGAACACTTTTTGTGGCGTTGGCGTCAGTTGCTGTAGTTGCCTCTTTCTCGCGAGATGCTTGAGCCAGCAAGCCCGTTTCATCAAACTCCTCTAGATCGAACTCATCCTCGTCCTCGATATCACTAAAATTGAAGCTCATATTGTTGTCTTAATGATTAAATGGAGTGGTCTACATAAATATTCTTCTTTCCATTTTTTTTTGCGTGTTGATGATTCTTTGGCGCCTTCTCAGCGATGATTGACGATGTTCTCCTCGGGTGCAGACAATGACAATGTAAAACTCTTGGAATGGTTTCTATTGAAAGTTAACTCGTACTCGTCTTGTCTGGAAGACGGCTGTTGTTGTTCTTATTATAAGTTGTAAGGCTTGTCCACTAAACCTCACAATAACATAATCATCCGGAATCTACTCGATACTCTAGACAAACAGAAATGCCTTCGACAGTTCTTCACTTGATGCAAAATAAGTTATCTTTCCACTGTCTGAAGTGGTAATGTCTGAATCGATGCTCGAGTACAATGCTGCATTAATCTTTTCCTCGAGCAGACTTCTCTCTACCTGCATTTCGTCGTTGTCTTCGTTACCATCTGGAGGTTTGTGAGGATGACTAAAGGTCGTTTTTATGACAACATTGACGCCCTTTTGCTTAGAAGAGTCGGGCAAGCTTGTCAGCAGCTTGATATTTTGAGTTCGCAGTACTCTATGACTAAAAGCGCCGTCGAGACTTTTTCTTTGTGGCGAGTAGAGACCAAATAATGGAGGGTTGTTGTGATCATTTCCATCATTTTCCAGTCGTACTAACACACACTTGGTGCCCCCTTCGCCTGGAATGAATCCAAACTTAGACAAAACTAGAGCTATTAGGGGTTTGTTCATCACCGCAGCGCGTGGGTATACTGCTGTTTGTAAACATATGTGCAGCCAAATGGCAATTAACACTTTTGAAAGACCCTCGCCCCTCATATTCGTACTCACTTCCATACCAATAATCGAGCTGTAATAGAATTTCGTGGATGGAATGCGGTCATTTTTCAATAACACTCTACCTACCTTCACTCTATTGCCTTTCAAATCTTCTCTGTAAAAGACTAACGACATTCCATTCAGCTTCGGATTTCTATGCGGTTGTATGCCAACGATTAAAGACCGATCTGGGCCGCTACTGTACGTGCCAACTTGCCACCACGCGTCATTGCCTCTTCCATTCTTCTCAAAGACGTCCAAATTGCTGAAATAAGATGGCGTTTGTTCGTCATTCTCACTGTCGATGTTATTGAAGGTAGTGGAATTAGAAGCCTTGCTTGCAATGAACGCTGCTGCTTCCCATGCCTTTTCTTTTCCACAACAAGAAATTACAGAGTTGTATGTTTGATCGGTGATAGAAGCAGCTAAATCACTCTGACATTCTATGTCTTGCAATATTTCAAGTGCAAGTTTATGCCAAGAGATAGGGGCTATACCAGAATCACTACTGTTCCTCCTGCCAGCTTGTCTAGCAATACCTATGAGTAGCTCGTTGTAGCAAACGATGTCTGGCGAGAATCCCTTCAATCGCATTTGTTGAAGCAGTTGTGTGGCATCGAGGCATTTCCCACATTTAGCTAGGGATGATATGGCTATTTGATAAGCCATTCTGTCTGGAGTTGGATCTTTCATGTCATTCAGAAGTGAAGATATTGCCTCATGACTACCATGTCGACCTAAGGAATTTAACGCAGCGTGATATAATTGCAACCCTGGTTGAATCTGTGCGACTGAGGGTAAATGGTTACGAAGTAGGTGGAGTGTCAAATTTGAATAAAGTGCATTCTGTTGCCTCCGCTCTGCAAACGAAGACATTGATTGAGATTGCGTACGCCCCAGCATTGACAATACGGCTTTGTAAACAGTACAGAGTTCATTGTTATCGTTTTCTTCGTCCTGCCAGCAGACAATGGTTTGCCCCCGGCATTTCTCACGGAATTTCCTATTGTAGATTACACCATCTACAAACCTCTTTAGCAACATCATTGCTGTACGGATACTACGCGCTTTGCAAAGTACTTCAATGATCATCGCTGTAGACTTTCCATCAATAACAACTGGCATTTCTTCTGCATCTGGCAAGGCAATCCCATTATCTTGATAAAGGATGCCAACTAGTTGTTCGTAAGACAATTCTGTTTCATCGTCTATTATAATATGAATTTCATCGGGTGGAATTGCCAGATGCTGATAAGCGGCTCCAAGTAGCTGTAATGCCTTTTGAGAATCGAAGCGGATCCGTTTCATTTCCCTGGCCAATTTACGCTGAGTTAACTGAAGCGCCGCTGCTTTTTCGTCAGCAGTTATTTCTACTATGGATTGATGGCTGGCAGGAGTATCTCCAACTAATACGATGCTTCCAAACTCTGGAACACGGAATCTCCGTTTGATGTTTGTGATTGGAACTCGAAATGCAAGAGTGATGATTGCCAGTAGCAACACTATGCTAGCTAAGCGAATGATTGGTGTCTTCATAACAGCACACTTGAGGTAGTGAGGTTTGAGGTGGAGAGTCGTTGATCGTTGTGGTGTGTTGTGTGATGGCTGATGGCCATGTAGGAGAAGGGAGTAAAGTAGGGGGAAGAGTGATACAGCTAGGGTACAGTTAGTGAAATTCAAAAATCAATTTGCGAAGTGTTGCGCCCCGAATTCAAACCCAGCTCACCGAGAGAAAATGCACAAAATCTCCTAGTGTAACCCCCGTGGTTGAAGAGAAGTAACATTGGGGGGTAAATTGGCTAGGTTGACCCTACGGGTCGCCGATATTTCAAATGCGTCCCTGCAAAGAAGTGAGGGATTTCTGCCTCCACCTCGCCAACTTTTTGCAACTTGGGTTGTAAAGGCTTGGGACATGATTCAAGAACAGTTAGTCCATAAGGCTTGGACTGCTTGTGGATACCAAACAGAAGAGCAACTTTGTTCTAAGACTCTAGGGCAGATG
>JALLBJ010000653.1:0-15319 GCA_036940105.1 Skeletonema potamos | reverse complement strand
ATCGTTCTTTTCTTTATCCAATCCCCGGATGGGAAATATCGTTCTTTTCTTTATCCAATCCCCGGATGGGAAATATCGTTCTTTTCTTTATCCAATCCCCGGATGGGAAATATCGTTCTTTTCTTTATCCAATCCCCGGATGGGAAATATCGTTCTTTTCTTTATCTTTTCGTTATCCACCTCGCTGCTTTCGTTGTTGCAGCGGGAAATTCTAGACGCTGCCGTCGTTGTTTCAGCGGTAGGTCTGGGTCTGATAAGCCGATTAAAATAGCACAATACGTGATATATGACGATGCAATTATAGCCGGTAGGATAAGCACCAAAGGCAATGATATTAATAATAATTATGGAGCTAAGCAGAGAATGCTTTTCCCTCATATTTCTAATCACTAAATTGTCAACGTACAACACATTGCCGTTCATAAATTTTTCAGTTGAGAATGTGTGACAAGCCGCACCGTTTAAAGGACGGACGTTGTGTCCTATTTAAAATGCTAACACGAAGATCTCCGAAGACGTGATCCAGCGACTCCGCTCCTATGTCACTCCTGCATTGTTGAATAGGAGTACAATAGACAACCAGTCCTCGAAGAGTCCTCGACTGCATTCATAAACTCTGTTACCATATATCTACTCCTTTGATCTTCTCTAGGGTGAAGAAATGATGAGATCGGTCTCTTCCAGCCTCACTTTTTACCTTGACCTTGCTTTCTATTCCACATCTAGAAGTATGGTGAAGAAAGTTGCCATCCTCATCTTTGGTCTCAACCTCGCTGCCGCCAACGCTGAATCTTCGTGGTGCTCAGGATTGTTTGAGGGAGAGCCACAGCAGCAGTACCTGCGTCCGGTGCAAATGATTCAAGTTGGTTGGTTGAAATCACAAGACGACTCCATCACCGCCATCAAAGGATGTGGACAGTTGCCTCGGGCAACATGGACGATTGAGCCGACGCCGGAGGGTGTCAATATGACGCAAATCTGGGTGTCACCTCCGGATTTGGGACGGGCTGTCTTCACAGACGGGGTTGATTCTAACGACTTCACACTTTTAGAAGGGATAGAGGTGAACCAGACCGCATTGGATAGTATATCCATTGAGACGGAAATCGGTGTGCTCATTCAAGTGCCCAAAGATCAGTTCAATTTTTTTCAAATGAATTTCGAATCGCCATTCCGAGTAAATATTGCTCCCGGGTTCACCAACATCCTTACATTATATTGTTATGGGACGGCGTATTATGGGGGGGCGTATACACCACTTGGTGGCACTTGCGGCTTTGACGCCGGTGCCTACAACTTTATTATGAAAGACATGACTGGACTTGGTGCTGTAGTGAGGGCGGATCTCAGCACAGTCACTGTGGGGACGAGTGGGCTGACCGTGGACGTAGATGGGGACGGAGCTGATTTTTCTTTACAGCTTCCCGAGGGCTATCCACTGACTAAAATGAAACTAAAAGGGGCAAACTCCAGGTACAGCATCAAAGGAAATGTCAACTGCACGGGAGAATACGACTGCTATTTATGGGGTGGATCGTCTAATTTGTGTGCGGGTGGTCAATGTTTCAGTCAGCTAGTTATCGATGGAGATATTGCTGGAAATGTCTCAATAAATCCTTTTCTTTACTCACAACAATCGGGTGATGTTTTGATTGCTAATGTGTCTGCGCAAGATGGCTGCGATCACTTTACACCCTATCCTGCAGAGTTGTATATTGGCGAAAGTAACGTAACTATGGCTGAACAGATTCTGGATGAACGTTTTCGCAGCAATTTCGGATGCATTGATGGTGCTACTGCCAACGCTGTGGTGGAAGTTGAGCCATTCCCCTGCACCATGCACAAAGAAGATATGAAAACAATCGATGTGGTTGAATGTCCTAGACAAAGTGACATTCCCCCATACGATTGCAAGTGCTTCGTACCCTCAGCTGCTGCATGCCCCACACCGGCACCATCGTCACCAGCCTCGTTTGGTGCTTTGTTGAGAAAGTCAACTTCTTTTGGCTTGCGTGGTATTTTGTGTTACATCTTGGGAGTGTTAGTATTTTAAGCGAGTAGCATTGCAGCATGTTTGTACCGATTGATTGTAGTGAAATCTGGAAGGGGGGAGGAGATTTACGTAGGAGGTGCTTCGTTGAGGAATCATCCCTTGATAAAACACATTATTATTAATTAAAAGGTCGGGTTTGGGTTCATCCCACAAATCGTCGTTTCCTCGTGTAAATAATCCGACATACTTTCTGAAATGACCTAGTTGAACACGTGGAAAAACGCATCTCATTTGTCTCTTTATTGTCTTGCCAAGATGCTACTACTACTACTTAAAGGTGCCATTCATCTTGTCAAGATCAACTACTCGACAGCTCAGAAATCTTCAAGGGATAGCTGTAGTGCTGACTTTGTCCCTTCTTGGTGCTATCATGTTGTTTTACATACAAATGATAGTCAGCGGTGGTCGATGTTTCTTCCATTCTAGATCTATCGCTTGTGGCTGCAAACAGGATTCGAGGCAACTACTTGGTCTGCTACAAGCAACCCCGAGCGATACAATGAGGATGAGTATCGATGGCTGCTGTCGAAGAATAGAGCTTCTTGACCCGACTAAGCTAACGTTGTTTTACCTCTTTACGATATATCATATCACTCTACAGAGATACATGTTCTAATAATTTATTGACAGAGGATCCCAAGCTCAGAGTATATCTCATTCTGTGTTTGGGATATATTACACTAACACTAAAAGACGAGCTGACCCGCTCTATGTCTATGGATATAACTCTTACTTCACTGGTAATTCCATATTTGTGCCATATCTCGTGATTACGAAGAGCAAAACGTATAGCATAATGGATAGTCCTCAACGAATACAAATACAAACGCAACTGTTATCATGTATGAGCTAAATTCCTCGCTAGGAAAGACACCGAGGTTTTATTTACCCTTGCAGAGGACCGATCCCGATCTCACGATCAGCTGAGTTTTCATTTTCAGGTCATACCTAGGTACGTATCACGAGTCACAACCCATAGCTTCATCATTATTTTTCCTTCATGCCTCCTGTCATCCTTTCAAAACCCTTTGCCTTTGTACACTTCTCGACCAGAATATGTCACCAGTTTCCCTTTTCCATGTCCCATGTTATTCTCCCAATTTCCCTCGTATACTACTCCACCAGCATACGTATATTTCCCTTTTCCATGTCTCTTTCCATTCTTCCAATTCCCCTCGTATACTCCTCCGTTAGTATAAGTCATTTCCCCCCATCCATTCCTCTTGTTATCATTCCACCCCATGTGCGTCGTATACTCGTCCGTCAGCATACGGCATTTCATACCACTCTTTTTTATTGACGTTTATGAAGTTGTATATGAAGTTCATCTTGTGTTTCTTTTGTCAGCGCTTTCGGCAATCTTTTTTTCTTAGGATTATGAGTGTGCGAATGTCATGCGTTGTTTGTATGACATGATGTAGACGCAGGTATGTTGGTGTCTTTTAAAGTCCTGTCCGTGGAGTAAGTTGAACTTCCTCCCTCTCTCTCGTCCTCGATTCTCCGCTGCATTTTTTTGTCATTGGTAAGAACAACGCCGTAGTAGCTTCAGCGGCGGTGACGACGCAAATAATAATAATAAGGAACTACATTCATTTGGCTTATTATTATCGTAGTATTCTTCTCCAAGAGGTGAGCATTTGATTGCTACGGTATTCATTCTCTGCTTTTGCATATGCTTTTTTGTGCCCAAATAATTATGAAGTCTCATGGCCATCCATAAAAACCTCATATCACCACACGACTACAGTTTACAGCGTTTACGTTTGTGATTTTTATTCTTTCGTGATGGATGACTTTTTAATGGAGCGCCGACGACGTTGGGGTCCTAGTCCTCACAAAGTCTCGTGGGCCGAGCTGTGCGAACGAATGAGTGCCGAAAACTCAAGTCGGGCAACGAAAATTAGTAGTTCACCTCTGTTCATGAGTAGTCAAATCATCAAGAGCTTCGAATATAGTCCGGATTTGAAAGATCGTTACAATCAAATTTTACTTGCGTTGCGTCCCGAAGATGCAATCCATATACCGCAACTTCGCTTCGATTATGACACAGGTAAAATTATTGAATGGAATCGCTCTCTCTGCGATTTAACTGGGATCTCCGCTGCACAAGTTGTAGGCAAGCCTTATGCAGAAGTGTTAGATGAATGGATTCCTAATCTAACAAAGGAATACAAGCGAGCTGCAGTGGAATGGGCCACACAGAAGGAGGAACATGTGTCTGAATATGAAGACGGAGAAGACTGCAGGGAGGATTATTTGTTTCCACTCCCCTAGCCAATTAGTTATGATTCGTCATTTAAATATGTTTCTGGAAACAGGCATTATGATGAATATATTGAATTACTTGCGGCGAGAACTGATCGCCTGATTAATGTCTATCCAAAGTTTAGGCACCGTGTGCTTCAATATGACGCAAAGACTGATGGCTGGAATTTTGATACAACTGGGTGGGTTGGAGGAGTAGAATTTACACTCCGTCGAAAGCAATATGTGCCATCATTGCAAACATTATGCAAAGAGTTGTTGCCCAAAGGACATCACGCATTCAATGAAGATGGGAGCTTGGCTGTGACAAAGCCGGATCCTGACAATTCAGAGGAACAAGTTCCCCGAACTCCCGAAGAAATTTATACCACTATATCAAATTATATGCGATCATGTGGTCCGATTGGAATTGATTATATTCGGGAAATTCTAAATTCTGTGTGTAAAAAGACTCGAAATTGGGGAATGCGGACAAGGTCTTTTTACTTCTCAAATGATTGGTCGTCCCACCCAGAAACATCAAAGATTCACAAATATGTACTGCTTGCATTGGGAGGTGCAGAAATGATCACAGAGAAAATTGAGAAAGGGAAATTGACATGGACTCTTGCTTATGCTAGCTCAAAAGAAGAGGAGAGGGCGTTAGGTGGTGAAGCACCTTCTAAATCAGAGCTGAATCGGATGAAACAGAAACGGCACAGTAAAATTGATTGGGAATGGAAAAAGTTCAAAACATTTCTCATCCCGGTGTTTGCAGAGAATAAAAACGTTCCCATTACTTGCGGTGCGTCTGATTCCACTTTTGTTTTCCCTACAGCAAACAGACCGGATCGAACGTTGTTGACTCTCAAAGTCGAAGGACACGAGTCTTCCGACGGCTATTATGGGAAAGAGAAGTTCAAAGCTACCGCAACAGTACAAGTCCCTGCCTCTCTTAACTTCTTTCAGCTGCATCGAGTGATCTGTCAGCTTATGAGTTGCGGTCCATATGGCACAAGAGAAACGCATGAGTGGCGTGTTCCGAACATCGCTAGTGATTTTGAACGACCTCTCACTGACGAGAAGTTGAAATATGTGCAAATTGGAGAGACTTACTTCGTTGACCACGGGCGACGAGCAGACGAAGACTTCGACCAAAGTTGTCTTTTCGATAGGGGTGTCGCGATTAGACAGAGAGTCTCGCGTACAGGTGCATTCGTTGACCAGGACATGCCGTTATTCGTCGAGGATGGGTTGGAATTAAGGATTTTCCGAAAAAATTTTGGGCAGATTAAGGCTTGCATTCACTCGACTTGTATCAATTCAGTGTTCTTCCAACCGGGCACAATGGCGCTGCTACAGTTAGGTTTGGTCAACTATTTTACTTCGTACTCGATTACGTGCACAAAGAGTGAGGAGTATGTCGGACCTCTTCCTCTCAACCCTAATATCAACGTCATGCAGCCCCAGTGTCTCCGTGGTAAGCCAGAGGAAGATGATGAACATTGGTCTGTCGAAAAGGCCAATAAACAGCTTCTGAGTGATCGAGGATGTTTGCGGAGAAACTTGTGCAAGATAGGCTCGACTGATTACTTGGTGCAGATGCCGTGGTGCAGCTTGCAGGTAAGCGAAATCAATAGATTGGTGGGGGAAGAACCAGCCGACATTGCTTATCCTGTCTCTGTTCATTTGACAGGACTTGATCACTATCCAATGTTTCTTTATGGTCAGCCACCGCTGCCATCATCTGAAGATTACGAGGATTACGTTTCATCCATGAGAGGTCGAATTGATCCGAACTTCTTACCAGAAAATATTATGGGCAAGGGCGGAATCTTCTCAGTTCCTTTTCGATACGGTAACCCAGATCACTTTTATGACTACTTCTATGATTCAGATAATAATGATGGTAGCAGTGGCCGTGATCTTGGCATCGGACAAGTGTGGACACGTGAGGTTGACGAAGAAATGGCTAGGATTGATTCTTTGCAGCCGAAGAAGAAGACATCAAAAGGAAAGAAGAGAAAGGCACCAAGCAAGAATCCCACATCTTAATTCGTAATACTAGATTTCTTAGGACAATTCATATCATCTGCTAAATTGTTTCGGATCTCATCCGCGCATTCTGTTCCTCTTCTAACTTAAGCTGTTCTGCTGCCCATATTTGATGTGATCCTTGGTAGTCTATCTTCACGGCGCATCCTGAAAGTGAAATTACATTGTAAACCTGACTTTTGTACACTCGCCCCCCACTTTCAGCTGGCACTATCTTGTAACCGATCAATGCATTGCCTCCCAGAGAAGCCACATGTGCACGAGCGATAGCATTGCATTCTTGACAAAACCTATGAAATTCTGCTCCTTCTCCTCCACGAGACTCGCGTATAAAGTGCATACTAAGTATTCCCAGGTATTCCGTCACAACACCTCCCGTAACATGATACAATGGGGTAAGTTCCACAGGAACGTCCGCAGTTTTCATCAATGTCACTTCGGTCGGGCTAGAACTTGGCGCGGCACGCTTGAACAGAGGCTGATCGGTAGGATTGTTTGCGAGAATAGGAAAGGAATTACAAGACGAGGGACCAGCAGGACTGGGAGATTGATTCACCGGTAATTGGTGCTCTATATGGCTCTCACCCCATTCTCTGCGGCCCTTGCCGGGGTTGTCTCGGAGCTGCTGCTTCATAGCATCACTAAGATTGTCGTAGATTACAGTGAATTGACGTTTCGTAAATTGTGTTTGGCGCTTCAAGACTCCAAGTTGCGTGTCTTGCAGTAATTTCCGCTGCGCAGAATCTTCGTCGTATCTTAGCCTTTGTTCGACATTGCTGGAATCAGAATCGCTTTCATTTTCGATATCGCCAGCCACAACGTTATCTAGGCGACGCTCCAAAACAATTTTCCCCATACAAATCAACTCAATCATGTCATCGGGAGTGATATTAACTTGAGTTCTCAATCCACAGATAGACACTGGTACCATGTGTTGAACGTCGGCACAGATTTTCGCAAACAACTCTTGAAAAAGGGAAGAAAAGTAGTGATTTGATCTGGTCGCTCGGCTCGCCGGATTCCATTTCACCCGCAGCATAGACATTACAAGGTGCTCGTTAGACACTTCATCAATTTTCCCTCCGTTTCCTGTTCCGTGGTCAGGTGTATGCTGGCAAGTTGTAAGCCGTATACCTTCGGGGATGTGATGCTCAAGCAGAACACTCAGCACATCTTCATCCGTTTCGTCATCAATTTCCAGCACGAATGGTCCCTTATCGTCTTTATATAGGCGTCGCCGACGTCGGCGACCATTTCGTCCTGTTTCGTCGCCTGCATTGACACCCTCTTCCAATTCGTCTAGTTCCTCCAAATCTGGACCAACATGGTCGTCTCGTTCGTAGTCAGTAAAGTCGTAATCAGTTTTTTCTTCCTCAAGCAACGATTCTCTCTTTGATGGTCCACTGCTTGCTGCCCCCCCCTCTTCTCCTACAATCCCTTCCGAATCCTCCTTTTCGCTGTCACTTGAATTGGAGCTACTCGAAGATGACGAACTGGACGACGAACTGCTGCTTGATGACGATGAACTCGAGGATGATGAAATTTCAGCAGCCTTCTCTGTTGCCAAGCCGAGACCTTCAACGGCTTCGAAGGAAGATTCCGTCTCAGGCATTTTGGGTAAGCTAGATAGAAGATCGCTCGACACTAATTGCTTGTTTGACACTGTGGGAGTTGCCATTTCTGCAGTTGGAACTAACTGGGGCTTTCCAGTTTCTCCTTGGCTAATCGAACGTTTATACAACGAAGAATCACGTTTGGGGGAGGAGAGACAGCCAATAGTGGTGCTTCTATGGTGCATAGGACGTGGTATCTCGCTCATTTTTGAATCCATTTTACCCTTCCTCCTCGTTGCCTTGCGCTTTTCCGATTCAAGCCGTGCTGCCGCCTTGCGTAGTTGTGCCTCTTTTATTTTCCTCGCCACCTGCTTCCTCGTTCGCGCAGTCTGTCGTTCACCAGATGCAATGAGGAACTGTCGATTCCGAGCAGAGACTGTCTCAATCAACCGCTGCAGTTTGACGAGCTGATGATCTTCTTCATCTTGCACTGCTATTGTGCGCGCGATCTCGAGAACACGTGGCGGAGGCATTGCTTCGCAATAGACAGCTGTAGCTGTCGCTGTTGCAATTATCAGCTGGCTCCCAACGTCAACTTCACTTTTCACTGTGGAAGGCGACCGAAAACAAATGCGATATCATGCTGAGAAAGACATGCAAAAAAGTATTTTCGAGTGACGCTCAATTCAACTTACAACTAAACGCTGCATTTCTCCCCAAGATCTTCAATTTGAGCATAAGTTGACGAGCCAGATCAAACTCGAGGAACGGAAGTGCCTACGTGAGTATGAAGGAACATAAATGAGAACAAATGTGGCGAAAAAAAATTTTCATTTGACTGATCCCCCCCCTTGCTTACCTCACTGACTGCAAGGGCGTCACTCTCCCCTGTTGCCCTTGGCCGCACTCGACAGACTCTCGCTTGAATAAAAACACCGGAACCACGAACTGGAAGCCGAGCAGGTGGCTCTACGGTGGCAAGAATTATTTCAGGCACCCATTTCTTACCACATAATAGGCAAGGAACTAATTTCATATTTTGGAAAGGAGCAAGCCTATGGTGGTAGGGTACGTGACAATACGAACAAGGCCTCCCTAAGCGTGCCCGCAAGAGAACATCCGAGACAAAGGACGACTTGTCAATATCGCTTGCATATCTAGACTCTGCCCGTTTGTTGTTCTTTTTACCAACACCCATTCTTCGGAGCCTTCGTTCGAGCCTTTGCGCATTCCGCTCTAACTTTGCCTCTTTCATCGCTTTGCCACTAAATGGAACTTGCTTAATGGATCCTTTCATATGCATCTGTCCTTTGGGGGAGTCGACGTCTATAGGCGATCCTATCATCAACCTTTCATCACCATCACTCACAGCTTCTGAGAATGGAGTTTGTAAGCTCGTGCTGATAACACTTCCAGGAGAAGAGTCGCCCGGATAACTACTTCTGATTCGATGGTGCCTTTGACGCCGTTCAACTCTGGAGATTATTTCGTGCTGCTGAACTTCCCATTCTGCCCACATCCGTTGTGCTTGAGCTAGATCGGGCAATCCTCTCACGGTGGCGGCAGTCCCCGTAATAGATAAGACGCAAACATCGTCATGTATGGTGGAAGACTCTGTATATCCAATCACGTGCGAGCAACAGAGACTCCTGGCATGAGATCGTACCTCGTCACGAAGCTCACTCCACCATCCATCGCGAGTTTCCTGATCACTAAGTTTGGACGCTAACTTTCCAAGAAATTTCACACTCCTCGCCGTTACAAGCCCCCCAATTCGTACTCGGACACGTGGACCAAAGTCCTTCATGGTAAGTAACTGCACTTCTTCTTGTGCCCCCTCTCTCTGCCGAGCTGCCGCGGCAGTAGCCTCACTCATCCTTGTAAGGATCATACCCGTACTTCTAGCCATGTCCTGCCGGGGAGTATTCTTAGAAACCAATGCACGTTCATCATCATCACCACGAGCCGATGCTTTAATCATACGCTGTTCTGAACTGGCAATGTCGACAATTTCCTTCTTTTCAATCAACACACAAGTTCCATACGTTCGCGCCACCAAACCACTATCCCCCTCCATATCAAAATTCTGATAATATCCCAACACAGCATTACCCCCCATCTCCAATACCTTTTTACACATTCGTCTTCGAACTTTGGCATCCAACAAATACATCAATGTCTGTCGTGTTTCATGACTTGCCCTAGCCTGATTGAAATTATCACTCCACTCAAACTCTGGATCGTCTGCCACCACCAACTCCTCGACAAATCCAAAGACATGTGAGACGGTATATCCTGAATTTCCATCGAGTTTGGAAAATGGGAATAGTTGTACACCCGCAGATGAATCACGGAATGGGTTGACATCCCCAATAAAATTAAGTTTGACGGACAATTCCAATTCACCTCTAACTCCACCTAAGGTATCATATAGTGGAAACCATCCATCAATTACTCCGGGTGTTCGATCTGATGATGTCGAAGCTTCTCCACCAGCTCCCCCACCACTATTTCCACTGCCAGTTCCTCCAACTAAACCACCACCACCACCACTACTATTACCAAGACTGATAACTTTATTCGATTCCAACGTACTACTCCTCTCCCTCTTTCTATCTTCACCACCCCCTCCACCCCCACTCGACACCTTGTTATTAGTATTATCATCTCCATCTTTTCCGTCATCATCATCATTCATTGCCGTTCTCATTAACAAAGGATTCAAATCCAAATACACCAATCCAATACTTCCACTATTCTGCTTCTTCTTATTATTACTACTAGTATTATTATCTTCTTCCCAAACATGAAATAACAACGGTTCATCTTGCAACAATGTATCATCTGCAACCTCAAATCGAAATTCCTGATTGTAGATTGGATTCGCGGAGCGGGGGATCGTTCGTGTTCGTGCCGAGTAGCATCGTGATGTTCTTGGAGTGTTGGCGTTATTGTTATTGGTAGTAGTAGTAGTAGTATTGCCTGATTCATTGATATTATAATCGGTAGTAGCAGATGATTCAATAATAGTAGTAGTAATAGTCGCAGCATTACTGACGGATGGGAGTTGGTCATGACTATTACTATTATTATTATTATTGCTACCAATGCCACCAAAATTGAATAATAGATTGGAGCCATCTCGCTTATGATGAGCAAGGAGTAGTCTATTGGAATGTGTAGTATCTGTCGTCGTCGTCGTGGTCATTGGATTAGTCATGTTAGTACCATCATTATTATCTTCATCGTATTCCGCCACAGCCGAATGACCACCGAGGGTGACTGTGACGTGTGTATCGGGTAATATCACTGCTGGGGCAGACGACGACGACGACGACGACGAAGTGGCGGGGGTGTTGGTAGCGACTGAAGTCAAACGAGGCGAAATGCTACTGTTGTTGTTGTTGTTGCTCTTGGATTGGGACGTCGCCGTTGCTGTTGTTGCAGCGGCAGGTGTCGTTGGGGTTAGGGAGGAGAGGTTGCGTGCTGCTTTGATTCGTACTTTTACTGTTGATGGCATCTTTAGGATTAAGACGTGTATGTATTACAGCACCACCGAATACTCATTTATTATTATTATTATTGGCGTTGGGACGATGATGATAACTGTTAATAAGGAGAGCACAATATCGTACACCCAGAGGCTTCATTATTTTTTGCCATGGTGGGAGAGCGAGAGCGAATGATTGAAGATCGATGATTTTTTGATTGAAGGCACGTCGCGCGGTTGTGACATGAGTGCCGCCGATCCACTTTCACTGATGATACAAGAGTTGTCATGACAAACTGTCTCCTCCTCCATGACAAAGACTTCATCATCCTACAAGGTGGAAAGAAGACTTTACATCGGCAACAAATCAAGTATCTGCTCTTGCATTTTTTTGGACTGGTGTCAATGTTAAGTGTCGAGGTTACGTTGGGAGTTCAGTAGGAATGAAGTCTAGCAACGTAGTCACGGTCCTCTTCAAGGCATGCACATACAACATCTCTGGCAACAAATTAGCAGTTGCATCATCAGTACTCGCTAATGCGACAGCCAACGGAACCAACTTTGAGAGACGAGAAGGTGACTCCAAGCACTCCACAAGCTCTGCTCTAGCTCTAGAAGGGACTACCATACTCTTTGCTTTCCTCCGTGGAATCCAGGAACGGGAACTATTCCTATCTTCGAATAATAAATATCATTCACATCTGAAATGTTTTTGATATAGAGCCTGTTCCACCTCTGGTCTGAGGAGGTTGGACTCCAGCCGCTAGTTACCCTATATCGGCCGATTAGTGCGAGACTATAGCACAAGAATGCCTTTCGAAACGAGAACAATGTTTCTGCTTGGATTATACTTGATAAGATGGATCTCATTTGGGAAAAACTACGCCTATGTTTCGGCAGCAAGAGAGTCTGGATGTACGTAATTTTACTGACTTTCACACTCAACCAAGAAGATGGCTAAAATTAATCGGTGGTACATGATTGAATTCTTAAAACATCATTACGTCACAGCATACTGTATCATCCTAAATTCATGACGCAGCTAATGATCGAACACACAGTTTCTTTTCGCACGTTAGGTTTGACTACGCTCTTGCAATTTAGCTCCAACCCTTTCAATCACAGAAAATAAACCCTCAAACACCACTGCTCCCCAAAGATGATAATGCTTCCGTTCATTGTGACCAATCTGCGGCCACATCCATTCAACGAATTTCATTACTGGAAAATCCAGAAAGACAACGCAGGCGAAAGCCACGGAATAGAGGGCGCTTAATATCAATGCCAGGATCAAAAACACGATTTCTATAACAGCTGCCACAAAAAAAGCTGATTCTAACGCTTTCTTGTGTTTCTTCCAGGTAAGTGCGTCATTCCTAATAGCCAGCGCAATAAGAAGTTCACAAATCCGAAGAAACACTATGTCCACAAGGTATAAAGTAACACCCTTAATACCACCGACATCCGTCGTATCAACATCCTTCATTTTAACGGTCATTTGCACGTACACAAGATTCGAAACTACCGGCATGAATACAATTCCAAACATCCAAAAAAAATTCAGCAAATGTAGCCATTCATTAAATTTTGCTACACGAAGAAACAAGTACTCATGTGCCCGCCAAGCTTTCCAAACAACATAGAAAGATATCCACAAAGCCAAAAAATTTGGCCAGTATTGTTGAAAGAAAGCTGAAACTGACCCCACTTCGTCAGCCGAGGCTTCCATCAATGGGAGGATGAGTAGTGTCATGGCAATTGCCACGACGGCATCGGTAAATGTGATGACTCGTTCTGCATCATTTAAATATCTAGAATTGTAATTGTAGTCGTCGCTGTCGTCGCTGTTAATAGAGGCTCCCTCCTCTCGCCCAATTTTGGACCCAAACTCAGGAGGAGGGGCAACCAGGGCGTCGTCTGGCGGTGAAGTGACGATGGCAGCGGCTGATGCAGCAGTAGCTGTGGACATTTTAGCAGGTAGTAGTAGACAGATCGGGTGTAGTAAATATTCCTACTGGACGTGTCCGAATTATTATTCTGGGTGTAGTTGTAGTGTAGGCGCAAATAATGTCATCGGGGGGTTGTTGTTTCGCAGCGAGAACGCATACAACAAATCAGATCGAAGATCGAGTTCTCGGTTCTCGCCGTCCATCAAAAATAGTGTTGAGTTGAAGCGAGAACCAGCAAAGCTACATGCAGTTTTTGCGTCACTTCGTGTTACTTAATACGACGTCACGACAGTTGCACTCCCTCGATAATTAATAAATTCCCGCGTGGTGAGGAGATCGATGGGATCGAAGAGAACTCTGAGCTCTCCCATGATATGTTATGCAATGAAGATCAAATAAGGGTCTAAATCGAACACTACCTCTCCATTACGCTACTTTGTGAACTGATAGAAATGTCTGTATTTTACAACAGCAATCAAAGAAAAAATCCGTCTCTCAGTGGGCAAACGCTCATATATTTGAGAAATAAACGATGTTTAGGTGGCATCTTTGTGCTCGTTGCGGCCATTCCTGTGCTTCTTGTTGTTCAACTTCTACACCCGAAAAATGGCTTTTCAGAGGGGGAGCTCAATAATTATTCCTTCGATGCTAGTCCCTTGAGTAAAATAGCAGCATATGGGGAGTCATATTCGTCATCTTCATTCGAATTGGCAATGAAGGAGTCAGATAACTTTTTTACGGATATTCCCGATAATCAATGGAGTATGCTAAAGCAGATAGCAAAAAGTGTGCAACCAAATACACGTGGCGATCCTTTGAAGACATCATCAACTCCAGGAGCATGGTTCCAAATGCATTATGAACCTGAGTTTTCATGTCAATTTGAGGCAAGGGTGGGACTTCAGGGGGATGGTGGGAAATGGGTTTGTGATCCTCATCGGATCTCCCGTAAAAGTGGGGAGTGTCTCGTGTACAGTGTTGGGTCAAATGGCGAGGCAAATTTTGAAGCCGCTATATTAAGAGATATCTCGAAGGAGTGTGAGATTCATGTATTTGATTTTGGGGATTACGAAGATACTGTGGCAAAGCAGACTGGATACATGAAAAATGTACATTACCATCGTTGGGGCATTTCCGATAGAACTAAGGGCAGCTTCAAGACACTTGATGATACGGTAAAAATCTTGGGACATGAGAAGCGAACAATTGATATTTTCAAGATCGATTGCGAAGGTTGTGAGGTTGACACTTACAAAAGTTGGTTGGACGCCCCAGTCAAGCTGCGGCAGATATTGATTGAGGTTCATCCCAAGTTGTCGTTGTTGTGACCTTCAGTTAAATTGCCAGACACAGTAAATATGTTCAAGGCATTGCACGATAAGGGGTATGTGATCACTCATAAGGAACCCAATATTATGTATGCGCTGCAGGGTCACTGTGTGGAGTTCAACTTGTTACTCCTCTCACCGGAGTTTTGGGATGAGTAGTTCTACTTATTAGTAGCAGTAGATGTTTATTTCTCGTTCTCTCATGCACAATAATAACTACGATGATGTCAAATCATTTATCTTTGATATCCATCGCCATCATCGTCCCAATAACATTCAATGCACCAAACACAAATTCAAATACCCTCCAAGTGTGAATAATAACATCACCATTCATCCTCCGCTCAACTACTTGTCCTGTTAATAGTCGTCTTTCCACAAGTCTTTGTCATGGAGGAGGAGACTGTTTGTCCAACTCTTATCATCTGTGAAAGTTGAAAGTGGATCGGCACTCATGTCACAACCGCGCAGCATCAAAAAATCGCTCAACAAGGGGGACATCGGGCATAAATGGGGGCAAGAGCCCCCGATCCATAATCCACCACTCTCTTTCCCTCATTGACCGTATCATGCACCTTAGTATCTTAATCAAACCAAAGCAAAAACCGAACAAACAGGTCTCGTTCGTCCACTGAAAAATACAAACC
>JALLBJ010000652.1:0-15300 GCA_036940105.1 Skeletonema potamos | reverse complement strand
CGCAACACGCGCGAAAACGGCGGGTATGTAGCGGGTTTCCGCCAACATTCAGCACAGACACGCAGCTATGTTTCTTTTGGCATCGAGGTAGATTTTTTTTGGAAGCATTGGCTTGATTTCTCGCTTAAGTTGAGGTGCTCTCAATGAATTACTCCGATGCATAGCCAAGCAAAGAAGATTGTTGAACATGCCAGTGCAGTGAAAGGTATCGGCATCGAGGTGCAAGAGTTGCTACGGCAGGAGAGCGATGACAGGATCCAAAGAGGGAAAACTCTGCAGATGTTCGACCTGGTCCTTAAAAAAAATAATGCGAATATTGTAACAAAGATATTGGAGGATACCAAAACATCTCTGCTTTGTCTTGCTAAGCAGTCCAAAGTGGCAATCGCTCGTGAGAATGGCCTCAGGGACATGGTTGAAAGGAAGCAGAATGAAATCAAGAGAAACAGGAAACTACTCGCCAGCCTCAGCGTTGGTATTGGTGTTGAGCCTGCTCAAACAGAGTATGAGCAGATAGAAGACGAACTGCAAGTTGAGTACGAGAGATACGTTGTCAAGAGAAGGAACCTTGACTATTTGGAGAGCGAGCTTCGTTCTTACCATTCAATTCTTCTCCAGCAGCGTGAACGAGCAGCCAGGCGTATGATTCTACGAGGTGAACGTGGCGATGGAGACACGGAGCCATCAAGGAGCAGTTCTTCTCAAGCGACAGGCGAATCACTATCCTCGCCCTCATGCAATGACAGCGATCTCGACAATGCAGAGTCTAAATCATTTGAAGAAGAAGATTGTGACAGTGATAGCAACTTTTAATGGAAAAGAAGCTGGCTATGTTGTAGCAAAAACGAGAACCTAAAAATATAAATTTCTTTACTCTTCTTCGTCATCAATTTCTTCTTCGTCTTCGACGAGACTGTTTAACAAGGCCTCAGCCGCCTCTTCTTCAGACAGTTCTTTCTCTTCCTCATCTTCAGAATCTAACTTCTTCAGAAGATCCTCAAGCGATGGCATCTTAGGTTTGTCAATATTTTCCTTATCTTTTTGAGACATGTCCGAAAGGAGGGTTCCAGCGTATAAATCTTTGATAAAGTCGCCCTGCCCCTTGACAAATCCATCAAATTCCGATGGCTGTGTTACTGCCCAGTAGCAGAATGAGAAGAAGGCGACAAAGACACCGACTCTGTACATGAGCTGTCCATCCTTTGTCTTTTCGCACGATACCACGGGAACGAACGATTCGCAGAAGCCTAATGATTCGTCAAAGAGGTTAGGTAGGAACCACAATTCGTATCCAATAATCCATACGAAGAGGAAGAGTAATGCTCGAAGGGTGACGAGGAAAAAGATGAAAATGAGCAATGACACGGACATGTACCAGACGAATACTTTTAGGAAGTTTGGCCAGATGGGGAAACACGTGCAACATAAGAACCCAATAATAAGGGCCGTCGTCATCAGGTTTTTGTTTGTCATATCCCCCTCGTATATCCACGTGAAGTATGCTGACTCGTCGAAGTCACGAACTCGAGAGACCTGTAATACCATTGTTTTCGACAATCGACGAGGTGAAAAAAGTTAGACTTTCATCTGCAGCAAAATCAACGTTCAGAACTGAGCTGTCATTTCATTTGTAAAATGTAGTAGGTCAAGACCCTCCCAG
This sequence comes from Skeletonema potamos, assembly GCA_036940105.1. Classification (NCBI taxonomy): domain Eukaryota; phylum Bacillariophyta; class Thalassiosirophyceae; order Thalassiosirales; family Thalassiosiraceae; genus Skeletonema; species Skeletonema potamos. The sequence continues at coordinate 13,640 of JALLBJ010000652.1, read as the reverse complement.
CAGCAACTTAATCCAAGAACCAAAGGCTCCAGATCAATTATATCCGAATAAGAGGAATCCCTTAACATCATTCTAGGCAGCAAGTAGCACCAAATGGGACACGTAAAATAATAGTCCCTTCGGCGACTCTATAAAATGCGGCCGTGTACACACTGAAAGGCTTTGTGTTTGTCACACAATACTCAAATATCAATCGTTTCTTACCTCCAACTCCCCCTTTGCAACCTTCTCAGATCGATGAATGTATTGAATGTTGCACAGCTCTTTGCATACAGCAATAGCATCTGGGCGAGATGAAAATCGGGGTAAATCCTTAGGCCATTTTGTTCCCTTTTTTGGCTCCACCATGAAATTCACTAGCTTCTCTCCTGTGCACAAAATAGCGATGGCAACATTTAAGGGAAGTACATATTATGCAGATAATAACTACTGCGTGAGAGGATAATTCTTTCTGCACCCTTCCAGAATAAACACACTACTAAACATGTATTTCTCACCCTTGATGTAATACACCCGCTTATCCATCATGATAGCCTCACGCACCGCCGGGCCATCTGAACTCCGCAGAAAATTACATAGCTTGTTCAGATTTTTTTGATCCTCGTAGAATTCTTTGGCTGCGGGCGCCATGGTTAGCTCTTCCACCGTGGAATAGAATGAACGGCTGAGGCGTCGCTATGGTGGTGCGTTTAGTTTTGTAGGAGATGAGAGCGGGCGGGCGGTGATGACAAAGCATTTCGTCTCTTCTTCCTTTTCCTCTTCATTCTCCGACTACCGATAGATGGCAAATGGTTGTAACCGCAAACAAAAAGCCGACCACAACTTTGGTTGGCATCTGTGAGACAACCGCCTCCCTCGTGCTATCAAAACAAACAAACAAACAAAACAAAATGCCGAGACCTGACGTTGATCAGCTAGATTCACAAATAGCGAGACTTAGGGGTGGGGGCACTCTAACAGAAAATGAAGTGAAAGTCCTTTGCGATAAGGTGAGATTTTATTTTTCATTTGACTTTCATTTTGTGTTTTGTCGTGTAGTTAGTGCGGGTCATTGCGCTCTCTCTCGACACTCATCCCTCTTAATTATTAACGTCACCATGGCCAATTGATTATTTGTAGGCAAAGGAAATTTTGCAAGAAGAATCCAATGTCCAACCCGTTAGCGCACCAGTGACGGTCTGCGGAGACATCCACGGTCAATTTTACGATTTGGCAGAGCTTTTCCGAATTGGGGGGGCATGTCCAGAGTCCAATTATTTATTCATGGGGGACTATGTTGATAGGGGTTATTATTCATTGGAGACAGTCACGCTTTTGGTGGCTCTGAAAGTTCGTTATCGGAATCGTATAACTATCCTTCGTGGTAATCACGAAAGTCGTCAGATTACACAGGTGTAAGTAGTTTTTTGCTCTATCGGTACTTTTACCGTCTTATTGTCTATTTATTTCTTCATCCTTATCCAAAATATTCCTCCCTTCTGTTAGTTACGGATTTTATGACGAATGTTTGCGTAAATATGGAAATGCAAATGTGTGGAAACACTTCACCGACACTTTTGACTATCTTCCCATGACAGCTGTTGTAGCAGATCGTATTTTCTGTCTCCATGGAGGATTATCCCCTTCTATTGATACTCTTGATCACGCGAGGGACTTGGATCGGGTACAAGAGGTTCCCCACGAGGGGCCTATGTGTGATCTTGTGTGGTCAGATCCAGATGATAGGTGAGTGAAGTGGGGGTAGCCGTCGTTACTTCTTTCACCGTTGCCTTTGTCTTTTGATTCCTCCATTCTAACCATTGATGTTTTCTTGTTTCTCTCTTCATGCGTAGATGCGGCTGGGGAATCTCACCAAGAGGAGCTGGTTACACCTTCGGCCAAGATATTACAGAACAATTCACCCATATCAACAATCTTCACTTCATCGCACGTGCTCACCAGCTTGTCATGGAGGGTTATCAATGGCAACACAATAGAACGGTGGTGACAGTCTTCTCCGCTCCCAATTACTGCTACAGATGTGGTAACCAAGCTGCTATAATGGAGGTTGATGACGAAGTTGAACATGTTGATAAGGAAGCAATTCACGACCATATCAAATTGTGAGTGTCCACAATCAGCCCTGCACTATTCATTTAAAGGATTTTCCATTGACTAATGATTATTTTATTGTTTTTCTTTAGCTCTCAATTCGATCCAGCACCGAGAGACGAAAACTGGCATAAGAGCCCCCGGACACCAGACTACTTCTTGTAAGGGGTCAACAAAGTCGCGTTTGCGGCTTTCAAATAGCAGCTGAAGCAGGGTAGAACATTAATTATCTGTCAATGTGGTCAAAAGAGCAGTTGATGTGAGGCACTGGATAGTTTTTTGCCGAACGAGGGGGAGAAGGGAGGTTGGGTTAAGTTTGAAGAGAAGAGAAAGAGAGGATGCAGCGACTGTTGTTTTGGATTCGGATGATTTTTTTGATTGCTGACGATATCAATAATTGGATTGATCAAAGATGAGCTTAATACGCTGCAGCATTTTTTGTGAAGCCTTTGTTTCAATACTGCGAGCAGAGGTACGAAATAGTAATATTAGACAGGCGCTTTTTCATATGAACTCTTCAAGGGTTAAGCTATCAATCTTGGTCTCCCTTTCGCCTCCTTCTCTATGTAATTGACGTGAGTAGTTTCTACTTCTATTCCTCATCATTTTCGAGTGCCAGTCCAGGAATAGATGCTAATTTTGACTCCAACAACGACATCTGTTTCTCCAAAATAGATAACTTATGAGAAGTTCCTTCAAGGGATGCATTTGCATCGGCAATATATGAGTTTAGAAATTGACTTGTGGATGACAGATACTGATGAATAGCGTCGCAGGTAACAGTCGGATCAAGTGGTGGAAGCTGAACAAATACTTTTTGTTCTTTTTGATGTAATATTTCTATCTGTTCCAGTCTTTCACGACATTGTTGATCAGCGGCAAGAGTCGAGCTCTCTCCATGACACTGATTATCCTTTTCATTCACAGTTTTTTTTTGCCTTTCATTTACCTCCGTTTGTTCACAATTAGCACTCAAATCATTTGCATCCATGTTCTTTTCGTCATCTTCGGTGGACGCATGCCTTTGTGCAAGGATCGACGCCCTCGACTCGAGCTCCTTTGCCCTCACAGATGGAAGCGGTGGAAGTGCAGCTGCATTTGCCATTTTTGATGTGCAGTTCCCCCTTGATTATTACATCACTACTAAGAATAGAGGCAAAGAATGATTACCAGATCTTACGTTGGCGTTGGCAAAAAAGTGGAAAGATTTTGAAATTTGTGATGTATTTTTCACCTAACTAATAACACCTATGTACCTACTTATTTACTTAGAGTAGAGGTAGAGAAGATAAAATAAATATGTAAACTTAAAGCGGAATCCTACGGATTCTTACGTGATTAGTAAAGGGGTAAGTAAATAGCCGTGTAACTATGTAGCAGTAAGTTGCATAAGCAGCGCCCTGAGGGTGTCCAGTTCCCATGGTCCAATCCCTCAACCTTTTGACTGCTGTTACTGTATTGTAGTAGGCGGTTGTAAGGACCAGGTTGAAATGAGCTTGGATTTTGACCGGGACCTACCCCTTTGGCTGAATGCCATCACTACTAAGAATAGAGGAGAAGAATAAGTACAAGATCTTAGATCTTCGCTTAATGTTTTGGCAAATGGCTTCAAAAATTTATTGTTAAGTGCAATCTTTGTTTGTTTGGAGATATTGACTTCTTCATCCCAGATGAAACCCTAAGACGACAATCATATCAATTTCATCAACTCATGGGTTTCTTCATCTGACAAACAAACGAATCACACAAACACACCGATGCCTGCCACTAGAACCCAAATGACCCAAATTAAAATGTTGTTGGAAGGTGCACCACTTACAATTTCCGCAGCATCCACACTGGAAGGTTTGCCATCGGTACTGGCAAGATCAGACGCAACCTCCTCAATACTGATCGTACTTTCGTTGTCAGTCAAAGTTTGGTCACTTTGAGATTCTTCATGACTTTCTTCCTCCAAAATAGAAGAGGTAGTGACCTTACCAGACTTCCAATCTATAGTAAATCTCATTCGACTAAGAGGTCCATGATACCCCATGTAATAGTCGACAGAGTTGCCTGCCCAAATCATTTCGTCTGTTCCGTTGGTGTTAAACTCTCTCCCGTTGATATGGCTACTTTCGAAGGAGATAGCGGTGGAGCAGTCACTGCTTTCGAAGCTGGCGACTGTGGCGAAAGCTTCATCGGTTTCAATAGGGTCCTGCCAATGCCGAAAGGCAGTATTATTTGCATCAATAATATAGGTACCAATCGAAGGCTCATTAGAGGTGTCCAAACCTGTAACAGGGGAGTAGTTCTCTGTCCTGTATGGGGTTGCTAGAAGAATTTGGCCTCCAAGCATACCATTGTGACCTCCATCCGGACCCGCAAAACCCATTGCAAGCCATCCAAACACATTGTTGTGTACAAGGCGGGCTTTGATCTTGTTGTCATCGGTCAAAGACCACATGAAATGAGTCTCAGCGCCACCCGCGACAGTCAGTTCCACCATGTGATCGTACTCATCCTCCGTCGTTACGAATTCCTCCCACAAGTCGGGACAGGTCAAGTTATCTTGCTGTTCGATCAAGGGATAGTCCGTCACAGGATTCGTGCTGTTGGTACACGCCGGGTAGAAATCTCCATGCATCGCTCCATCCGAGACTTGGTCACGAGGGTTCGCGCATTGGAGCTTCAGACTTCGCTCCGAACATGTGGTGGCGGTAAGCCCATAATCTGCGAGGGGCATACACTTAAACCAACAAAAGAGTTCGTCTTCGGCACATTCTTGGAGATCGCGAGATGAAGAAATTCCGTGGAGGCCTATTTGAAGTTGGGACGAGGAGCATCCGATTCCTAAAACAGAGTTGTTGTTGGTGGAAAAGTGTTGAATGACGTTTTGGCGTATTTGGCCAAATGTGGTGTCGTCTGAAGAAGACACAAACGCATCTTTAGGTAGTAGCATCATGCGGCCAAACCAAAGACGAGAGAGGGTTAAGTCTTGTTGGGTGTTTAATGACAATGCGTGAGGAGTTACGTGGAGAGACTTGATGGATTTGTCCTTGGTGAGTTTGCTGTTGATGCTGCCAATAATAACACATGTGATAATGAATTCGGAAAAAAGTTGCACATTACCTGGGTCAGTACCATCTCAAAATGACGACAGCAGATCAGAGCTTCCAAATAAACTTACACCTGATTCACACCATCACCAATCATAATCACCAAATCGTCACTCTCGTCCAACATCAATTCATATTCACTCCCAACCGAATCACGCACATAAAACCCCTTCGAAATTCCCACAAACCCATCCACGCCCCTAATCCAACCCGGCGTAAACGCCAAAAACAATCCCTGATCTACATGAAACTCCATCGTTTTCTTCTCCTTCCCATCCACAATCTTATGATACGAATGGAAGTGATCCAAGTACTCTCTCCCGGAGACCACCTCATACACCGTATTCCACGTCACTGCCTCGCTATTGGATCTCCCAGTCAACAACGGCTGCATTAAAAAAGATCCCATTTCGGCGGACAAACAACGCGCAAACTCCTCGACGACCGAATCGATGGCCGATCGAAACGGAGCCAGACTGGCATCCCAAGCGCGACACGATGGAGTTGACGGAAGGACATAACTATCCCCCATGGCGAAGGAACGGCGGATCGTCCCATCGGGAAATACTACCGAAGCCACATCACGACTTTCGGCGAGACAATCGGCGAAATCATCCATGACATGGCGCTTGAGGGTGGAGAAGTTGGGGATGGAGGTGATGGAGACGAGGCCATCGCGAGAGAGGGCGGGGAGGAGGGGAGAGCAGCCGGTGGTGAGGGAGGCGTAGGCGAGCCGATGGGGGGGTTTGGCTTGGGAGAGGATGTGACGACGGCCCTCGGAGGAGAGTCCCTGGCGTCCTTGTTCGCTCGCTGCTACAGCAGTGGCAAGGGTAGTGGCGATGATGATGCTCTTCATTCACGATGTGATATTTTTTGTGAGAGGCTGTAAAATTCATTCATTAATGACCATACATTATCTACCACGCAGGCGGTACTTATGGTGTGGTGTGTACATACATATTTTTTTTACCATACCCCGCCTGTCCTTCACTCCGGCCCCTCGTGATCGTAGTCCGATGCGACACACTTCGCCACCTCGTTTCCTCACCTGAGGAAGAGAGGCGACGAACCACCATGTTAGGCATTGTACGCAGCAGCTCAAGCTTCGATGACAGTGTCAATTACGATGTACTCTTCAGATTTCAGACCGTACCTTATTCTTTTGCTTTCTAATTCATAGTAGTAGGTACTAATCAGCAGCTGGTGCTAGGTGTAGTCGAGGGAAGTGGTTGGGTGTGGACAGCCGACAAGATTGGCCAATGAAGTAGTTGTAGTTGTACTTGTAGTTGGGTGGAGAGATAGTTGTTGTGACTAGTGCGAGAGGAAAACCATACTTAGCCATACCGGGGAAATCGTTTAAGTTGAACCTAGTAGGCCCTAATGAGTCTGGGTATGGGTACCTATATATGGCTCCTGCTGCTGATGATAATCTCTGCAAAGGCACGAGCAATTCCATGCACTTATCATCGCCATCGTCATCATCATCTTCAGCTCAACAATGAATCGAGTAGGTACTTTCTACCTACTAGTTACTTACATACGTAACAATATGAATTTTTACTTCTTATTTCCTACGTACTACACATTGCAAACCAATTTGGCACGTCTCCTTGATTTAATTACTCTATTTATTCTCACGGTAATCATATGTTTTGAACAATGCGCTTGCTCACGCCTGGGTCAAAGTTGCATCAAGCTTGGTCAGATTTTGTTGTAGCCCTCTACGCTCCCGCGAGTCAAGATTTCAATTCGTTGTATTGGCTCTATCGTCTCTTCTATGCACTTTTAGACACCATCATCCCATGTCGAGATGATTCAAGGAGAAAACATATAAATGGATTTGCCACTCGTTTCCGACCGTTGATTCCAAGTGTTGGGATAACCCTCATTTTGTTATGTCTGAGCTCTTACTTCACAACGTTTCGGAATATTGCAGTTATCATGAAAGGCAAAAGCGAAACGCTACACACAAGCATTGTCGTTTGGCTTGGGATTAACATTCTGAGTCATTATTTTTATTGTATTAACGCAAGCCCTGGTATTGTCATTTCACCAAATGCTAACATCAGTGGAGCCAAAAGGAATGATGACGTGCAATCTCGAGTTAAAATCAATGAAGAGAAAAAGAGGATCAATCTCTACAATCTGCACTACACGATGAAGATTAGTATCGAGGACTCAACAGATAATTCAGTTTGGTACCATCCAATGCCCAATGATACATTCTGCCAAAAGTGCGAAATTGACCGACCTGCGAGAAGTCATCATTGTCGAATATGTAAAGTGTGTGTGTTGGAATACGACCATCACTGCCCTTGGATTAATGGCTGTGTTGGATATAACAACTATCGCAATTTTGTGCTTTTGATTTTCTACATTATGATTGGTTGTTGGTATGGCGCTTACATGCTGGCATTTGATTTCGTCTATGTGATGAGGGAATACTTTGCACTACACGGGTTCAAGCTGATGGGGCCGAAATACGGCACAGGTCTTTTAGATCTACCTCCACCCTGGACTCTTCTAAAAGAGTACCGGATCAAAGGCAGAATTGACGACGATGTGGTATTAAGAGCCATTTTCCCTTTCCTGCTCTTCATTTCAATGATCATGTTTGTTTTTCTACTTGATCATTTACTAAGCATATCACGTGGATATACTACCTTGGAAAAGAAGACGCGCCCCGATAGAAACGATGTTTTGAATCCTTTCGACTTGGGAATCAGAAAGAACTTCGAGCGAGTATTCGGTACAAACCTGATCAATGTCTTTATTCCCCCTCCATTCCAAACAACTCAACGTGGTAGCTGCAATAATTATGTACACACTAAACTCTAACTTACGTAATTATTCATTCGCTCCAAGCAATGTCGCTTAAGCCAAGCCATCTGGCCTTGGTGGCAAAGTTGCGGGCTCAAAGCTAGTCGAATCCGCCATCGACACCCCAAGGTAATCTCCATCACCTCCAAAGTTTCTAGCTGCACGCATTTGACGAAAGCGCATATAATTGAAATTTTCTCTGCGTTTCTTATGCCACACGTACCCTGTAGCGAAAAAGCCTAGGATGATCACCGGGTATAAAATATAATGATGAGACTTTGTCTCTGAGTAAGCCTTTTCGGTGTCGGGCTCAGGTTCAGGATCGGAAGGACTATAATACTTCTTTTTCTCCTCTGGGGCAGAAGGCTTCCAAGGGCTATATGGCTTTTTCTCCGGAGTCGGTTGTACACGAGGAGAAGGAATGGGGGGTGATGGTTTCGGAGCGACTGGGGTTACTGGAGAAGAAGGAACCACGTCAGATCCTCCTGGATTATCCTTGATTATTTGATCCCAACATTCACGATTGAATATTTTGTAGAAGTCCCAAACAGGCTTTGATACTTCCTTTCCAACGCCACAGTCCATTTTACGCAACGAAGGAAACGCTCCACTTTCTCCACACCCACTGGAGACAAACTCGCATTGCTCGTTGCTGTCACTATTTTCAAAGCCCGGGTCTGAGAACTCACGAGACAGGTTGTTTTTGCACGTAGAGTAGAACTCATCCAAAGCAGCGCAGTCAATCATGTCGAGGGATTTGCATGCATCAATTGCCTCGTACAACAATGTTTTGAACCCTGCGAAGCTGTTACACATAGGTGCCATTTCATTCACTGAGACAATGCAATCACAAAACCCTTGACCATTGTAGTATAGCTGGTACCCCATTTCAGCAACAGCGATGGCGACATTCTCAGGCAGTGATCCACCGTCATTATCCTTGCCTACATCATCTTGAGCGATATCATACAACATTCTCATGCAATCCATGGCTTGCTTTCCTCCATGCATCTTCTCTGTTGCAAAAGTTTTAGAACAGGCCTCAAAGACGTCAAGTTTACCAAAATGTTCATTGTCGAACTCTGTCAACATAGTGACCATCTTGCTCAAGTCTGCACACTTTTCAAACTGGTCCAATGCAGAAGTACCCTTCAGTGTTTGATCTGGAGTGCATACTGCTCCTTTCCCCATTGCAGACCCACTACCACTGCCGCTGTCACCAGGGGCAGGTTTAACCTTCACAGTACCCTGATGAGAAGCTGCACTGGAACCATTCCAAGTTGCCTCCCCAGTTGACTTGGCGTCGCAATAAGCCGGTCGTTTCTCGGTACAAGAACACATCGAGCAATCGATAAGAGAGTTGAATTCAGCGTCGGCGAAGCAATAATCCGGGGTAGTTTCCTGCATGCAGTCAGCACAACTTTCTTTCTTTGAACATGCTCCCACCTGAATGACGCAGCTTTTTTCAATGCAAGACTCCAAATCTTTGTAGGATTTGTAATTCGGATCAGTTATGTCCGTGTCAGGGCGAGTTTTGTCACAGGTATTAGGACAGTCTGGAATTAATCCCCCAAGAGGAACGGTGCAGTCTGTGGGACTTCCACCAGCGGCAATAATTGGGGCACCGCCAGCGATAGGTCGTAGTTCCCATGAAATTTCATTGCCCCAAACACCATTCAAAACTTCAACATGATAACATTTGGGTTCATTCTTCGTAAGACACAAGTAAACAGTGCCCTGACTTCCGTACTCAAGCCCTCCCTTGTAAATATCCTTGCTTTCATCTGCACGATTACGCAGTGTTAATTGTGTAGTGTCCCATCCATCTCCCCACGAATCGTATTGCATGAGGCGATATAGCATCTCGCCCGCACCACATTCCGGCAACTTTTCTTTTTCAGTTTTTTCGTACGCATCATCGTCAAAATTAGCATCCTTATTGGTCTCTGTTTCACAAACCTCATTGTACATCCTTGCCAAGACAGGTTGGCAATTCGCGCTTTTTGGATTACGACAGGCATATCCCTCCATTCCACATTCACCGTAGGAATCATTCCCAGGATAGTGACAGGTATCTTTGCAACAATCTCCCCCGTCGTAGTCGCAAACAGCAGAATTGTAACACCCCGGCATGGTATCATGACATATTCCATCGCCAAGGAATTGTTGGTGCATACCCTCCCATTTACATTCCTTGAGTTTGGAACAATCCATATATTCTTTGTCGTCTGGGTGCTCTTCATCCCAAGTCTCTTCTTCTTCATCCTCCTCCCACATGACACACGAGTCAAACGCCCCGCAGAACGTCTCTACATCTTCATTGCCCACACCTCTCAAAGCAGTGCAATGTCCCGCGGAATGTAAAAAACCTAAGACATCCTGACATGGTGTGTCTGGTACAACGTTGGTCCAGTCGACATCATTCTCCTCCATGCCGTTAAAGCACGACCGACATTCGGGGTTGATGACGCATTTGATAAAGGCGGTGTCACATTTGTAGTCGACTGAGTCACCCCCTCCAGCGACGAGGTGGCGTTGCTGTTGCTGTTGCTGCTGCTCAGCTGCATCTGGTGCTTCAGACAGCTGTTCTTGGAGGTGGCGTGGAATGACTGGCTTCTTACTGGAAGACCTTCTTCGCGTAGAGGTACCAGCGGTGGTTGTGGCTGCAGAGGAGGAGACATCTACAGCTACCAGGCGCCTCGACACGCTGGCGGATGCTACCGCTATTGCACCGATTGCTTCGGCCGGGATCTTCATGGTTATAAATTATTTATGATCTTGTTTGTGTCGTATAATATGTGCGAAGAAAGAATTCCCAGCTGCGAGCTGAGCTCAGCCCTATTCGCGCCATAAGTTCGTCACTTTTAGGAGAAAAAAGAAAGATCACTTCTAATTGAAGCAGACGCTTGCTACTTTCACTTGCCGACTTCCTGAATATAAATGAAGCACTACATACATTGTACTTCGACATGATGCCATACTAGTAAATACAACCATGACGTCCAACACCCTTCTACTCCTTCTGTCCATCGCTGCCGCCTTTCTGTCAGTGGAATGCTTTTCGTTCAGTAGCACAGCTACATCGTCTGCAACAATCATACGGGCGGCTGTCCTACCAGACGACTTAAGTGCCATTCAAGAATGTAGAAGATCTGCACACAAAGGCAAGGACGTCTCGATGTTACTATCAGCTGCTCAGTCATTTTGCAATGCTGATCAGATTCAGAAACCGGGATACATTTGTATTATTGCACAAGCAAAAGATGGTACGGTTTTGGGTACAGCTGATCTCAACACACGATCCAAAATTGTGAACAACGTTTACGTAAGAGAGGAGGCAAGGAAGCAAGGGCTTGCACAGTTAATGATGGAGGCAGTGGAAGACTCATTGGACAAAAGACCAACAACTTTGAAGCTCACAGTGATGAGTAAGAATATTCCTGCTATTTCATTGTATAAGAAATTGGGCTTTCAGGCACCTGGAGTGTATGGTTTCCTTGATGCAACACCGTTCGACTTCCTCATTGAGATGGAAAAGAAATTAAGTTGAGAAAGATTGCAACATAAACAAACTTATAATGAACTGCTGAGATTTTTAGAGTGCAGGTATAGGATTGCCTTCACCATCCAACTTGGCATACGGAAAGTATCTGTCGTTGACAGAATCGTAGGTGCATCTAGGCCAAATTACACGAAATGGCTTCCTCTTTTTGACTATCTTTTCAAATCGATTTCGCACAACAAACCATACTTCGTAATTACTTTCTGGTTTCAGAAAGGCCAACTCATCTTTTTTAAACCAGTATACAGATCTGCCATCGTTGAAGGTAACGCCGTAGTTTGAATTGGTTTTGTTAGGAATGCTCGTGACCTTTCCGATTTCATCTATCACGTAATGATGGTCCTTGCCATGGCAGAGTCCAGATGATAGCGTCATTCCACATCCAGTAAACCTTGTGTCTATAGGACAAACACCAGGATATAGCCCAGACACATCGGCAGATGAAAATCCTCCACCATCGTCTGCCTCTACCAAGGGTTCACACGGACGAACAAAATAGCGACCAGAATGGTTCTTCGGTAAATCCTCTGCAAAGACTCTCTCTTGTGTACACATTAGAATATCATCTCCATCCAGTGCAGGACAATGTGGAAATGATTGCTGGAACTCATGATCAGCGTACTGTTCCTCCAGAGTTTTGTAGTCGGATGCAAACGGACCACCATCTTTTCCATATTTTCGTTTTGGACAAAAGAATGCGCCCTTCTTTGAGTCACGAAGAGGAGACAACCATGGTGGACAGCAACACGAGATTGGACTCTTTACTCGCACCATCGATCCTTCTTGTATGTCATTGTACTCATACGAGCAAAGGATTCGAGAAGGGTCGTCTTTGTACGCCAACGAAAGCGTCGTGGTATACATCCCATTGGACTCAGGTGTCATAATTTTCGCTTGCGACAGCATTGCAGCTTCGTTATCGTAAGGTGTAGATGGTCCGTGAACTTCAAGAAAGCTTCCGCATGTATCGGACTCTTCAAAGTCACCACCGCAGATGGGAATAAAGGCATTTAGTGAATAGGATACTTGCATACAATGCCGCTGTCGCTTCCCTGTTGGCACGTGGCAATCCAGAGTTGAATCTACCGTTGAGTTATTGTCCCAGCAGGGAGGATTCATCTTACTACGAGCTGCTGCGAATCTGTCAGCAATGCACGCTGTGTGCGGTTGTCGCAATCCCTTGCACGATTCGTCAATGTAGATAACATCACCAGCCCTTCGAGAGTGACTGTAGTCCAGGCTATTACCAAGCTCGTCAACGAGATCGATGTTATGAAGCGGTTCATCGGGATCTATGGGTATGCCATTAGAAAATCCATTGGAAAATCTGTCCTTACTGCCGAGCCGATAGCCATATTCACCCTGCCCAAACCGCTCCATGCAGCAATCGTAGCCGAGGGCTACATCATCTTCGCGCCCGTACGTCCCATTGGCTCCGCACGGATTAATGAGAATACTTATGACGTAATCGTTTGTAGGTGGAAAATTGAACCGATATTGATTCTCCAATATTCCATTAACGTCTGTATTGGCATTGCTCGCAACAACGTCCGGGTGCGTTTTGAGAAGTTCAGCAAGCGCCGTCACTCCCTTTGATATTGCCTGCTCATATTGGGCATTTCTTGATGATCCATCAGATGAAGATGTGCCTGCAAGAAGCAACGGTAGGAGCAATATGAATATCGGCAGCAGCAGCATGTTACTTTCTATAGTAAAAGTATTTATTGTACTTGTCTAGATATAGAAAGTAATTTTCTAAAAGTATTTATTAGGTGATGTTTTAGTTTTAGTAAATTTACCGTTCCTCTTTCTCGTGTATTCATCATTCTGTCGGGCTGCGCGCCCTTTTTAGTCCCCCCTTTATTTCCTAGGCGCTTGCTAGCAAAGGTTACCCCCCAACATAGCCCAACACAAAAGGAGGCATCCCTCACAATATGTACCAAAAAAAATGACACGGGTTATCTATCTAGTTTTAGGAAATTATTTTATGGGCGACTGACAGCTTAACCACACGTTGTGGTGATGGACAGACGAATGGATCGATCTGCCTCCCAACATCTGGTCGTTAG
>JALLBJ010000651.1:0-15287 GCA_036940105.1 Skeletonema potamos | reverse complement strand
CGTCTGTCCCGGCCAAATCGACAAAACCCGCCTTCCCGCCACATATTGAGCAAAGCGGGTCGGAAGGCGGGTCGGGAAAGCGGGTCGGAACGGCCTAAGACGCTGGATTACGTACTATGGACTTCCGCCAGACTTCCGCCCTTCAACATCAAAATAAAATAATATTTCCGCCATGCTGGCCACCCAATTCAACGACGGCGAAACCACCAACTCTTGCAGTAGCAGCAGCAGCATATGGAACAACGCTGTACAATGGATCAAAAGCAACGGAGGTTACGTCCATCCTCAATTAAGCTATAATGAATCAGAGCGACAAGTGTATTTCGGAATGAGTTATCACAGCAACAGTGATAGTCACCCATCAACGACATCGAGCAGCTCCAGCGTCGTCGATGCTGGGACTACATTGCTACAAATACCCGATGCTTGCTTGGTATCTCTCCATTCTGCAGAGAGGAATGAAGAATTCGGCAAGTCGTTATTTGGGGTTGTACACTCTCTTGAAGCATCATTGTATCACGATGCACAGGATGTTGTGTTGGCTCTCTTTCTTGCTCAGCAACAGCATCAGCGACAACAGGAATCATTTTATAAACCATATCTTGCCACCCTACCATGTTGTAATAATCTACAGCTGCTACCAAGACAGTGGTCTTCCAACACACTAAGGCGACGTCTACACGGAACATCGTTGTACCAACGAATCATCCGTGAACAGAATAGTATCAAATGTGAATATGAATTGATCAAGACTACTTGGATACATCATCAACAAAAACAGCAAACTACGAAGTCTTGTCAATCATCATTATCGTTTCCAACATATGAACAATACGACAACATGATGGCACTAATAACCTCACGTGGGTTTGATAAATTGGGAAATGACGGTGTGGATGTGATGATTCCATTGTTGGATTTGTTGAATCATGTTAGAGGACATGATAATGATAGTGGTGGTGTAGCCCATGTTCGATATGAGAGGTATTATCATGAGACGAAGCATGAAGATGATGTTAATGAGAAGAAGAATGAAGATGACAGTGAAGAGCCAACTACAAAGCGAATCAAGATGAACAGCAGCAGCAGCAGCAGCAACGACAATGGCGGTGGAGGTGTCAAGGTAACAGCTGGTCAATCAATAGTTGCCAATGGAACAAAACTACAAATGACTTATGGTGCCAAGAGTAATGCTACGTTGTTGGGACGGTATGGATTTTGTATTGCGAATAATGTCGAGCCTGATGGTAAGTGAAGTGTTTTGTTTTGCGTGGATAATATATTCATTGCGTATTGGAATGGAGGGTTTTCCACAAGGATTTTATTCGTGTCATACATGAGAATATTTAGTACACACACTTGCGCTTCATTCACTCATTTTGAGTTTCGTAGGCTCTTGTAACGATTTTTTAGAAATTGAATTGAAAGAAAATACTCTTCCTGTGAAGCTACAACGAGGTCCGAAGTCTTATACGTATGGTATGTTCACGAAAGCATTACAACTATTCCATGATGGCGATGATGGTGACAATGGAGTACTTGTTGATGATATCACGAACAATAAACATTTGCAAGACGAGAGTGTCAGCAACGTGGCAAAAAGTATGTGCAATGATGACGATGATCGAGAACAAGAAGTAGAGGAAATGAATGATGAAGATGATGGAGGGCTGCAAGCCTATTTAGATGATTGTGAAAAGGATGATGATGAAGAAGACGAGGAGGGGGATCATGATGAAGATTTACATGACGTGATGTACAGCCATCGTACATCGTTTGATGATAGTGGGCAATTATTGGACAATTCACATCCATCTGCTTCCGTAGACGCAAAGGAAATGATGAATGAGCTCCGAGCATTGGAGGCCCTATACTCGTCTCTCAAACAAGCCATGGAAAGATGTGAACAGAACTCTCTCATTTGCAGTAGCAGTGACAAACAACAAATTCACACCTCCTCGGAGGATGACTACTGTGTCATTTTGATAAAGTCCGAGATGCAAACAATCAAGTTCTACATGAAGACTGCATCAATATTGCAATCAAAATTGTCGAAATCTTCGTCGCGGGTTGCAGATGTGCTGGATCGCAAGTTGGATATTAGTAATGCGGATCAGGAGAATATAAATGATCTTGTCAATGCGTTCTTGACTATTCGATACCCAGGGGTGTCGATTTGACAAAGACAAATCAGTGGGTGCGATGTGTAAGTTAGCAGGGTATGTTACGAACTTGATATTCTAGATTAAATAGCTAAGCTAATGAGATGTAATGCACGAAGTACAAATGGACTTCATTAGATTAGATATATACTCGAGTCCCTCTTTGATTTTCAGAAGCACGATTGGGGGATCCTCCAGCTCCAGGCATGACCAGCTTTTGCGATGCTATCGTTGCTATCGCTTTCACTCTATCCTTAAATCTGCCTCGATTTGAACGTAATGCATCTAAGTTGGCAACCACTGGATCCTGCACTTGCCTTCCATTGAGAGTGGAAACATATGAGAAGGAAGGTGTCTGATTAGCACGTCTACCGTGATACGTTCCAGGCGCTTGGCGTTGAGGAGAGTGCG
Organism: Skeletonema potamos; assembly: GCA_036940105.1. Classification (NCBI taxonomy): domain Eukaryota; phylum Bacillariophyta; class Thalassiosirophyceae; order Thalassiosirales; family Thalassiosiraceae; genus Skeletonema; species Skeletonema potamos. The sequence goes on along the minus strand of JALLBJ010000651.1, from coordinate 12,714 downwards.
GCTGGTCAGGATGGGGATTCACAACCTTAGGCTTATCCCACTTGCTGAAAATGGTGTGCTGAACTCCAAACGAGCCGACTTCTACAGCTTCGAAAACAGAACCACTTACTTGAGATGCCTCAGCAAATGCTTGCCATTCACTACTCGGCGGGTCCATGCCTCTTAACTTGTCCTCAAGTGATCTTTTCATCACGGGATGTATGGGAGCGTGGTTGTTTGTTGTCTGCCTCAAGCCGATGCGCGTTCCTTCTTGATAATTTGTTTGTTCCGTTTCAAGCATTTGTCTTTGCAACGTTTGATGACTCCTTTGCAAAAAAGGACTCACTCTTTGAGATTGAGGAGGAGAAGAAGAAGGTCTTGCCACTTTTACAGCGGATGGCAAGCTCTGGAATCGATGTTTCCCTGGAAGAAGCCTAGATGGCTGAGAAAGAGGGTGTTGTGGGGAAGCACTGTCCTCAGGAGACACAAAGCGAAGAGTCTGCACCCGTGTTCCGGTTGGAATCCCGCTTCCGCTCTTCATGACCCCCATCTTCGGAGGATGACTACTGCCTGAATCATTTCTTGCAGATTGTGGAGGACCTGATGGAGCCTGTTCTCGGTGGCGATAAGCGTTGGGTGGAGCTAATGGCTCAGAGTGATGCCTCTTCTCAAAAGTCTGCGGCTGAGTGGTAAACGGATCATTACGGTTCGCAGGTGATTCATGAAAATCATAAAAATCATAGTTCAAGTTCCAAGTTTCAGCTCCGACCTGCAGCGAGCCCAACGTGTTTTTGCTCGGTGGACCAAAACCATCTGACTGGTGACTAGCCTCATCAGTGGAAGGGGGGAAGAATCCAAGCGGGCTACTTCGAGGTGGTGGATCAGACGGTGAAGAATCCAAAAATTCGTGCGTCAACTTCCAAGTTTCAGATCCTATTGGGATAAATCCCAACGTGTTCTTGCTAGTAGTAAATCTGTCACCAAATCCATTTGCTGTGGTATGCCCACGCTGCGATGAAATTCTTCCCTGCAGAGGCACTTGAGATGATAAGTCGGGCGTAAGACCGCGCGAAGGAGTATTCAATGCATGTTGCCGAGTTCCTTGTTTTGATGCAACAGCTGGTTTTGTAGAATAGTCAACTGTATTCTGCATTGACGATGGTGTAGACCGCGCCGATGGAGGGTAAGTACGGTGGAAAATGGTTTTCGGCACACCAGCTGCGGAATACAGCGATCCCAACTCCGAAGTTCCTACTGAGTCCCCAGACAATTTCTTTGGAGCGCCCAAACCTTGAAGCTTTTCCTCCAGTCGAGTTACTCTAGATTCGGGCTGGGGAATTTGCTGAGGGCGCTTGTATTGGTGGCCATAAGCAGCTTGACGCGAGGTTTGCTTCTCTACCGCTCTATTACCTGGCTGCTGTGTTGACTGCGTAGTATACCGCTGTTGTGGTTTCTCCTCGGATCGAGATTTGATCAATTCAGGCTCTGGATCATGATGTGCATACTGATGCGGTGTTGATTGCGTAATGTGTCGATGTTGTGGTTTCTCCTGTGATAGAGGTTTGATTAACTCAGGCTTTGGATCAAGATGCGCATACTGTTGCTGTGAACTGTAACGAGCTTGACGCGACGACCGTTGCACTCCGGCTTCGAGCTCCCTTTTTTGCGTCACATTCTGGAGTTTGGCTTTATCAACGTCAACTTCCTCATCATCCAAAGAACTCGACTCCGAAATTAAGCCAATTATCAGCTCTTCAACTGGTTCGGGTCCTTTTACAGCATCGCTTTGAACTATATCTCGGAACTGTTCGACGAATTGCTCGTATTGGTACGCACTCTCCTCTTCCGCAGATGAATCACTTTCGTCGTCTTCTTCTACTTCATCAATAAATTTGAACTGGCCACCGCCTCCCCTTCTGTAATTATTACTTAACTTGGGCTCACTTTCAACAAAATGCTCTCGAAGTATTGTAGCACTTGCGGAAATTGACATTGAATGAAGGTCCGATGTACTTGTAACCTTTTCAGCTTCTCTGGCTTTGGCCCTAACGGAAGAAAGTTCTTTGGCATTCGTTTCGTCATCCAAGATGAGACCATTTGAAGATTGCCAGTGGAGTGATGAGCCCTTATGTTTCTCTCGTGATGACATTTTCACATGATCCAGAGAGCGCAGGTTCAATAATTGATTGACACGATTCCGGCAGAGGACAGCTTCCCCTTCCTCCGGATCAATGCCCCGTGGTGGGTCTCTTCCACTACTGTTACCAACCACATTAGCTTCTTCTTCTTCTTCGGGATCGGGTGGACTATCACATTTGTCACTTTCATCAACATTTTCATCAACCTCTCCAACCTCCTCCTCCTCCTCCTCATCATCATCATCCACGTCAAGTGAAAGCTCGGGATCAGGCGGACCATCACTACCGATGTCATGCCATGCAAACTGGAAAGCTGGAGCACTCTCCCGTGCAGGTGAAAGATATGCATGCTGATCATACATGGAACGTAGCTTGGCAGTATTCCCCCGAAGCATGGTAGCATGAGACTCTCCATCGAACGACTCTGAACCAAGGATAGCAAGTGGTGCGCTTTTGCGAGTGTCCCTTTCTGCTTTGACTACTACTTCAGCTTCCATTCGCCTCTGTCTTTGGTTCATATCCTCAACATCTGCATAGGAAGCAGTGTTAAACTGACTGTTGTTCATATAAAAGACGTCAGAATCTTCATCCCTGTCGAGATTACATCCCACACCTAGAAGGCTGCCCAATTGATCCAAGAACGTTCCCAAGTTTTTATCTTTCCTCCCGAGGACTGATCGTTGTTTCGCAATGACAAATTCTTCACGACCTCCCGATGACTTGGAGGAGGAAGAGGAAGTGTCACTTTTGCTATTGGAATCATCACTAATCAAGGGAGGGTCGACATAATCCTCACTTTCCTCCCGTTCATCTAATGAGAATAGAGTCGAATGGGTATGACTCAGTTGTTTGTTGTGAGTATCACCCCCACCAGAATCTTTGTTGAGTGGAATGTGAAAGCCATTATTATAATGGGTATCCAATGCTTTCATTTCGGATGATGGGGATAATGCTTTCCGGATCCCAGCATTATTATTATCTTCCTCCAACTCGATCAACCCACCACCTAAAGCTTCATTTATTCTGCCCTCCTTCTTTGCATCTACCTGCTGAAAATTATCATCATGATCATCATCTGCGTAATCACCATCATCAATCGACTGCACAGGTGTTGCCGTTGTTGTTATTGTAGTTGGTGGTGGTGGTGTTGGTGCAGTCCCACCCATGAAATTCATCATGGCATCTTCCATAGCAAGTAAAATCTCTGCATTTTGTCTTATACATTCACTTTCGATCGATGGTTGGATACTACTCACTATTGACACCTTGGAAGATGAACTATAGACTGATGAGGTGGAGGCATTATTATTTTTGTTGCTGTTGTTGGTATATCTGCCCAATTTTTGTTCTAAATTGACTAGACGACGTTGTTTTTGACGACGACCAGGTGTAGATGTGGGAGTTGTTGGTGGTTTGCTGCTACTACTACTACTACTACTATTACCGTAACCATTCCCGGAAGATGGTGGTGAAATGATGATACGAGGTGGAGTGGATGGTGGTGGTAGTGGAGCAACATCAATTGCTGATGAAGTAGTAGTAGTAGCAGTACCATGATGATGATTACCTCGTAATGGTGACGATTGCGATGATGATGATGATGATGAAACATCATTGCGATGTTGTTGTTGCTGTTGTTGATGCTGCTTCACTTGTTGAATCATTATCATTCCCTCATTCTTCTTTTTCATTACCTCCCCTTCAATATTCTTTACTAGACCACCAACCACCCTCTTCGTTCTAGTAGTAGTAGTACTAATAGTACTCTTCTCTCGCATCAAGGTGAACATCATTCCTGCCGCGGCATCAGCAGAATGATCGGTTGGGGCTGGACTAGGGGGGAGTTCTTTTTCGTCTGATGATGATGATGTTGTTGGTGGTGGAGGAGGATATGGAGAAGACGACGAAACGCGTATTATCGGTGATTTCTTCTTCATCATTTCTTCATTGATAGCTTCATGAACCAAATTGACAATCGACAAGTGCTCTTCTTGAGATTGTCGCAACCCAACCAACTGTTGCTGTCGTTGCTGTCGTTCGCGTTGCTGCTGTTGACGTTTCAACTGCATCCGTCTCTCCCACTGTACAACATTTTTGATCATGGAATTCCGATCTTCCATTGCCTCATCAGTTAGTACCGATGTTGCTGTGGACATGATGTCATTATCGTGACCTTCGGGAGGGGAAAGATATCGATATTGTTGATGTTGCTGTAGTTGGGATTCCTGACCTTTTCTTCGCACTGCTGTTGTAGGGCGACGACGACTTGCATTATTCGTATCATGCTCGCTGGCGGCAGCAATGGTGTTCCTCCTGGGCGGTGTTGTCTCATTGTCATCAAAATAATTGCCACCACCACCAGCAGCACCAGTTACAGCGGCGCGAGGAGGAGTGACCACCACCGGAGAATGATTGGATGAATTACCCCTCGGATGACGACTTCGTTGTTGCGCTTTGGTCCCCTCCTCATTATTATTATTATCATCGTTATCATTATGGCCACAATCATCAGATGATTCTTGCCTCGACAGAAAAGCACCAGTGGCGGTGGCAGGAGCATTATTTTGTGGAAGAGGAGACAATGGCTGCTGCTGTCGAGAAAGGATTATCCGATGCTGCTGCTTTAATCGACTGCTTCGATATTTTAATTTCGATGCGTTCATTTGCGATCTCTCCCCCCTCGTTGTTATGTAATAATAGTTTATTTATTTTATCAAATCAGAGAGGAATGAAGGCCAACCACAACATAATCACATTGTGTTGACCGCTTCGTTTGAAGAAAGGCGTTACTATCACGAACGATAACGGGAGAAAAAAGTTCGACAATCTTTCTTGGTGTTACGTAGGAATTACATAATATTGCGAGTCTTATTATCGCCTTATATTTTGACTTTAGCTGGTTTAATCAACAGAAAGAAGAGGCGGATAGTTACCTGATAGTTACTAGCTTGAGTGTTGCAAGCTTTCGCATATATATCCCCTTTTCTTTGATGTCTAAATCTCTGGCTTTACAGACAGCCAACCAAACTGCTGCAAGTCATGATCACCTTCTCTATCATTATCATAACGATAAATCTCTTTGAAGAATCCCACCGGACAAACCCTTGAAACAACATTGAAATGCTTACATAAATTAGCCCCCACCGCTCCACAACTACGCTTGGCATAATCTTCATGTGTTCCATATTGACATATCGAACATTATTTTTTGATGATGATGATGATGTAGGCGGTATCAATTCTAATTCATGATACAAACCACTAATAAATCCACGTAGCATACATCGTAAGAAGTTATAATGCCATATCCCCGAACTGCTTTCATTTGGTAGTGAGAAATATCCTATTGAGAGGTGTACACCACCGTCGTTACTGCTGGTAGAAGAATCAGCCGAAGCAATAGTAGTAGCATTAACCAATCGATAGGAAAATGTCATGGCACAGTACTTTCCATCTGCATCGTAATATCTATCGATGATTGCATTGGGACATAAGAGTAGGATCAATGCCCTCTGGAGGAATTGATCAATGATGATCAATCGAGTGCTGATTGATAGTCTACTGATGCTGTTGTTATTGTTGTTATCATTCTCCTTCGTCTTCGCCTTCTTTGACAAATCCGATTGAATCTTTCTACCCTCACCCCAAAACAACAAATAAAAGTCTTGAGTGGATAAATCATACTCTCCCAGTACAGATTGTGATGATATCTTTCGAGGGTAATAATGTTGACGTATCTTTTTGGTAAGATCACGTCGGCCGTGTTTGGGTAATAGCTGGAGCAATAATTGTGTGATTTCTTGGTAGGTGGATGTGCGTCGTCTCAACAACCTGTATCGCAAACTCTCCCTTTCATCACGAGTCAACCTCCTCAATGCCAACTTAGCATCCAAGAATGTATCACGATACCACGTCGATCCACCTTCTCGTAACATTTCACTCCGATATATGAGCATGAGTAAGGGTGGTAGAGGTATTCGCAGGGGAAGGAAAATACGACGATTGAGGCATAGATAGGATGGATGCTTTGTGAGAAGGTTTAGATGAATGTGTGTTGTAATGATGCATAGTAGAATGACGACTACCACTGATGACGATGTCGTTATGGACATGATGGGGGTAGTAATGTCCAAAAAGACGACTTCGTCATGGTAGTGTTCTAGTTGTTGCTTCTTTTGAAGGATGTAGTGTAGAAGTAGTACCAATACTACTAATGCTGGCCAGGTTAGTATGAGAAATACAATTAGAACGCCAAGACACACGAGGGCTTGCTTTGCTGCTAGAGCAAGCAGCTGTTGGGACTTCGTTGTTTTTGTTTTTGTTGGGGGAGGCATGACAATGAAACAATATTGTAGCTTGTTGGAAAGAGAGAAAGATCGGGTTGGTATCTCTCTCTCTAGTTGGTAGTTTTTGCGTTCGCTTTTCACGCTGCCAAGAGCAGTACATAAGTCGTATGATGTAGGTAAGAAGTGTTACTAGTACTATTTACTTCTCTCTCTCTAGTTACCCTTTTGCTTGCTAGGGTTATTAGGTCATGCAGGAAGAATGACCCCACATCGTCCCAAGAGAAGAGGGTCCCGCGGGTCACAAAGATGACCCCCTCACTCCTCTTTCTACACGTAGGAATCAATACAAAAGATGAGTAGATGTGACCGCTTCCAACTTGATAACCGTAAGAACCAGAAAGTGTCTCTTCCGCCTCACCAGCGCTCACCCACTACCTACACATACCACACTTTGAGAGGCACCGCACGCCTACAATCAACCCGGGCACTCACAAAAAGAATATTCCCCTTCCGCCAAGATAATTAACCATGGCGACCAACCTAGCAGCAACGCCCAAGAGCTTAACCCGAGCCACCTTGCAGGTAGCAGCGACGTTGGCCTTATCAGTCTACTCGCTTCACTTTGCATGGGTCGAAACCAGACAACTATTGGTGCCCCAATCTTCTCCGCTCAACCTGGCCGAAGAGAAATGGTCGAACAATCCATTGCTCCGAGGGCGTACTCTCTCGGTAGTAGAGTCGCCTCCTTTAGACTGCCGCATTGCCAAGGAAGTCCGACTGTCCAAAGATGTAATATCACCTAGCTACCTCGCATCATTTGATGACAGAGGTATCGAAGTTGCCTCCAACTTGGTCCAAGCACTCACCGGGATCGCCACCACGAATGATGTCAACTATGCTAAACGAAGGACTGATCACACTGTACTCTTCGAGACGCATTACCCCCGACATGGAGCTCTAATGATTGAGAAGGATGATAACTTCCGAGGGACAATTTTGCTGCTGAGGAATCCGATAACTGCAATACTATCGTCCTTCAATGACTTTTACGCCCAGCAATATCACTTAAGAGATACTCGTGCTCCCACCGAAGATTGGATTCGATACCGAGACTCGGCTGAATTCGCTGCACAGGTAAAGTCATACGAACGATTCGTTACGCACTGGATGAACAAGTACAGGAACTTGAGAGAGAATCTCTTGATCGTAACCTACGAGGGTCTCACTGGTGGCAAGGGAGCAGGATTTACACAGCAAATGGCAAACTTTCTCGATAAGTCCGTCAACATAATTGATCCCTACTCGATACAGTGTGTTTGGGACAAGTTTGTTCATGGCCAATGGTATCAAGGTGGCGATGCTTCTCCTGCTGCTGTTACTTCATTTCAGGAGCGTGCTGACGACCGGCCACTCACCAGACATCAGCTACTTTTTGTGTCAAGAATGCTTGGAACTCTGAATGAAAGGTTTGGCCATGATCAACAGTTTTCTATCATCATGAGCTCGTACCTAGCTTCCATCAATAGCCTTGCTGACTCTTCATTGGCCCTGGAGGGTTGAAGATCAGATCAAATCAGACCCTACCTACTCTGATGTCTTAATAGTATTTAAAGAATATAATATATTATGCTTCTACTTATTAGAATAGAGCATGAAATTACTGCTTTGACTCTGTTGGCGCTTCCATGCATCTGCCTCGCCAACTGCACAACCCTAAACCTAACCCTACAATTTAATTTAGTGCAAAGATATGAAAGCTATGTACAACACATCACTTTTTTCATCATTCACTTAAATACTAAGCGAATTCTCGGTAGAACTCTTCTTGGCCTTGGGAACAACTGCCTTGGCAGCCTTGGAGGAGGCGGAAACCTTCTCTGCCTTGGCATCGAGGGTACTACTCTTGCCACTGCTCTTGCCTCCCTTACTCGACGCCTTGCTTGCAATCATCTTCGGTCCCTTCGTTGGTAACGACTTCATTTTAGATGACTTGCTTGCAATCATCTTCGATCCCTTCGTTGGTAACGACTTCATTTTAGATGTCTTGGTAGTAATGGCAGTCTTTTTGCCCTTTCCGATACTGATACTCATGGATGCGCTCGACTCGCCTTGGATGGGTTTACCCGCTTTGGAGGGGATGAAAAATGAGAGCGACTGCTTATCGGACTTACTAGAACCCGGCTCCGTGGCTGCGGGGGTTGAACCCCCGGGGGGTGTAGCATCCGTCGTAGTAGGGAGCTCAGAAGAACCACATCCACAAACAGTGCCAACCAACGATGGCAACACCTCACACTGTGCTGGAGGAATTAAGCCGACATTGCCCATTTGATCCAGCACCTTGCAAGGGATCTGACCATTTTGCCCTGGGAATGTAACTTGTGCATCTGGATTGCCAACCTCCTTTCCGTCGCCGCAAATGCTACACGATGTACTACCTTGCCTCGTATGGGAACGCTCAAATTCCTCATCATCGAGAGGAAGAGGGGTGGCTTTAGTCTCAGTCACCCCCTCATGATGCTTCTTCTTATCATGATGAGGTAATTTCCTTTCACGAAGCGATTGCCCATTTTGCGGCTTTGCTCTACCGAACTGGATCGGTGTCTGCTCAGCAGACTGAGCGGCACAATGAGATGCCGCCAGTGCGACGACAATCGCAGCTGTGCCAAATAATTTCATATTCAAACGATTACGACGAACTGGAGCCAAGTATATTTAATCTATGCTTTAATGTGATGCTTTCATTCACAAATGAATGATAACAATGGGGTTATGAGGAGAGCGTCTGATTGAACGAGCGTATGAACAGAAAGGGAGGGGCGTGTGTGTTCGTTTACATGGAGGCAAAAATCACGAACGGATGTGGGTGGGCTTTTGTGGCGACTGAACGGAAGAAAGAAAGGCAAGAGGGAAGGGGATACATAATGTAAATGTCTGAAGACGGCTGTCTTAATCCTATTCTATGGTACATGAACATATTTAGATAGAACCCTAAAATAGTATGTAAAATAAGGGTATTTCCAAAATTTGCAACTCTGCAAATCTATGTCACAATGACAAGTAGCAAGATTCGCCTCAGCCTCGCCGTATGGTACCAAACGCAATTAACACTTCTACGCAAAATAATTACTCTGACCAACGAAACCAAACCAAACCAAATTTAATTAACCATGCCAGCCTCCTCCTCCTCCATCCCCTTCGAGCGATACGATGAAGAATTCCTCTCTTTAACCGAGCAGGTAACTTCCAAACTACGTCCACTCGATCCTGCTGCCTCTTCACTCCCCCCCACCGCCGAGGCGGATATTAAAATGGCATATAATTTATTATTACAGGCGGATGATTTATTGAAACAGATGGGATTAGAGGCACGGGGGGAAGATGATCCATTGGTGAAGCGGGATCTTTTGGCCAAGGTGAGAGAGATAAATTGTTGCGTTATGTGTTGCATAAAAAAGTGGATGCAGTGTGTATGTGCCCGTGCGTGTTTTGTGCCCATGGTATTTAATAACTCACAACATGTGTATATATATATCTGTTTCGAATCAACTGCAAATACATAATCAAGGTGAGAGTGTGCAAGACACGACTAGCAAATCTAAGAGATGATTACGAAGCAGCCAAAAATCACGTGGATCGATCCAGCCTTGGTCTCAATCCAGACATCATGGAACTTGGTGGTGGGAACAACTATCATCGAAGCAACAACAATCAACACTCCAAAGACCGTCTCCTATCCAACACAGACAGCTTGCAATCCCAATCCGAAACATTGGCACATGCTCGGTCCATCATGGCCGAAACGGAGGGGGTGGCATTGGAAATTACCGAAGAATTGAGCCGACATCGTGAAACGATTAGTAGTGCGCATAATCGTGTACGTCAGGTTACGGGAATGACCAATCGGGCAAGGAGGATAGTGCAGAGTATGTCAAGGAGGGAGGTACAGCAGAAGCTTATTTTGTATGGGGTTGCGGGGACGATTATTTTGGTGTTTTTAATGTTGATTTTTGGTATGTTTAGGTGAAAAAAAACAAAGTTAAGACTGTTAAGTGAGGGGTTGGTTCAAACCATGGGTGGATGGATGGAAAGAGAGTGGGAGAGAGTTGGACCGTCTTTTGAGAGATTGGTGGGAGGGGGGTGGGGTGGGGGGGGGCGTTATGCTCCTCAAAAACCATGTCTTTCTCGTGCCGTTTGAGACAGGTTTTGATCAATCGTCGTCAATATAATATCTTAGTGCCATTCTTCAAAATTTTTGTATAGCGTTACGCTTTCCTCCTTCGAGAGTCTTGGTGTTATGTCAATGTGTTTGGTTTACTACACTTCTTTTGCAAGAGTATTACATTACCATTATTACACGGGGTGTGTCTTAGCCAGCATTGCGTCCCCAAGCAGCCTTCCCCAAGCGTTGACAACTACTTCTTTTGGTGCACTCAATAAATGGCCAAATCGCGCTCCTTTGCACGAGAGCATTCCACACCTCTTCATCATTAACAACATTATTTGAATCTTCACCGGGACGACCGGATGATGAAGAAGAAGAAGTGTCATACGCCTCAATCACCCCTTGTAGTGGTTTGATCATGTTACTCTCAAATAATTTTGCAAAACCATCCAATGTACCCAACTCTTTTACAAACCTGGTAGCATTCTCAGATATTCGTTTAGCCTCTTCTGGATTACTTTCAGCCCATTCCAACTGTTCCAACAGATCGTCCAAGTCGGATCGAACAGGGACATAATGCACCCATGGCTGAATGAGATCGTGAAAATAATCCTTCGTGGGGGTCAAATGATGGAAAAGAAGTCCGGGCATGGCGAGTTTTTGTAATGTTCCACTCCAGGTTGTACCCCCTCCACCTCCTAAATCAATGTGATATTTGTATTTGGACAATTCTTCCAATGTCAAAAATTCTCCTGCTACGGGGAAGTTCACTTGTTTCCATCCCTTGTATACTCCGTCAATAGTGGCGGGTATTCGTTGCCCTCCACCTGCGATAGATGTGAATTTGATATTCACCATGGGTAAAGAGTTTCTTGTTGGTGCTGCTGACCGCCGAGCTTCAATTTCCGATTCGGCAGTATAAATAACCCCCTTCCAACGTGGGACGAACATGTGATAGTCTTGTCGAAGCATTGCCGTTACAACCTCATTTGGATAGGGATGTGATAAGACATTTCTAGTGATATACCTCTCATATCTCGGCTGTCGTAGATTATTCTGTTGTTCCAAAAAGGGAAAGTCAGTCCCTCGCCAGATTAATTGTGGTATCAAGTCATCCCAAGCTAAATTATTTGTATTGGGTAACCACCCCCCTCTCCCCTCCTGAGTTTTGTATTGAAATGCATCGCAAATTCTACGTCCATCATTCCTATGCTGAAGTTCATTCCATCTCTTGAAGCAATTCAAGTGATCTCCAGGCATGGGCATGGGAATAATGTTTGGAATAAGTGGATTTCTGTATACAGATCCAAAATGAAGTACGGGAGATGCAGATAGGAGAGAGGAATCGCATGGACCATTCTCATCTTTTCGAATGCAACTTTGATACTTATAGGCGATGTCGGGATAGTCCCCACTGGACACTGCCATTACGAACGGTGGAGAATTTGACGTAAAGCGATCAGGGAAAAGGCTACGTAACATGTATGTCAAAATGGTCATTGAGTTTGCTAATTTCATACAACCACTTTCCCATTCATGTCTTCTCAAGTAATAACCGACGAATATGTCAGTAGTAGGGTCATACCGAAGCAGACTGAATTTGGATCTGTATATCTCAGCTGCATCGATGGCATGTTGAAGTGTGTAGTTTGGGAGAGGTGTATTATCGCGAATGAGATCGTTGTAGGTTCTTGCAGTGCTTGTTGTTGTCAGATCATGTAGCGTGCCCTGAGCTACATATTTATTACCAGCGTCTATATCATTCTTGTTGACTGACATCGCTGTTGCTGCTTCTTGTGTATTACCTTCTCTTCGAGACACATCATCATCTATAAAGAGTGTAGACGACGGAATTGACTCTGAAATTAGCACAAAGGATACGCTAGTGATGGTGGTGATGATGAGCAGCAGCAAGCGCTGCCATTGTCGCCGATTCTGCACCACCATGTCGAGATTGTTATTGACGACGACAATGATGGAAGAGTGACAGAGTGATGAAGGAGGAGGAACTAACTTATTAACTACAATAAGTTACTGAACGGTATTCTTATTTTATTTATCTAAGGCCGTTCCTTACCGTTTACGCAAAACGTCACGTAAACGCGTTTTTTCGCATCTGCGGATTTTTTCCCCCTCCCGTCCCTTACCG
>JALLBJ010000650.1:0-15669 GCA_036940105.1 Skeletonema potamos | reverse complement strand
TGATCAACTATACAGGATGGAAGACTTTGGATATGCCACATATGAATGTACATAAGAGTTCACGGTTTTCAAAGAAGGAGGTGGAAACGTTGTATAAGTTGCTTGTGAGGAATGGGGACGTAGATTTTGTAGATGCGGTGAAGCAGAGGTATAGTGGACATTTATCGTATCTGTCGGATATTTGAAAGAAGGATGAAGTGGGAAGTGGGGGCGCAAGATAAATGGAAACACCATATATTGAAAACGAGCATTATGTTCCTATTGTTATTCGTTCTATTCCTTTTCTATGATAAGCCTACCTCATATATCATATTCCGCTTGAAATCAGAGAGTCGCCCGTCTCACTCTTCCTACTCTTGCACCTCTTGAACTTGTCATCGGCTACTCTTCGTTTCGAGGTTCCATATCCTCTTCGTCGTCGTCGGGTACATGTTGAAAACCATTATCTAGTGCTTCAAGCACCAACATGAAGTCATGAAAGATCAAGTATGGATGAAGCTCCCAAGACAACCTCGTCTTGCGAACATTACCCTGCTGAATAGGTCTTGAATCGTTTCCTCTACGGCGCTTGGAAGCACCCGCAACATTGACATTGCCTTGGTTGAGACGATCAAGGTTGTTTTTGACCACCATGCTGCTGAGAGCTCGGTTGATGGTGGCAAGAGCGTCCAAGTCATCATCATCATCATCGCTGTCATCTTGATTATCGGACAAATTGAGCAAGTCCTTGAATCGGAGTAGGTCATTCGAATAACGAGAGAATGCATCTTGTTGGGCTACTACTCCAATCAGGTGCTTGGTCTTCGGGCTCTCGTCGCCTTGCTTGGTTGGGATGATGATAGAGTAGGATTCCATTGTAATTGTGTCGGTGCTTGATTGTAATGCGCGAATTATGTCTTCAGAGATGCAGGTGCAAGCTGTTGACAGCTATCAAGCAAGAGTAAGTGCGTGTGGGTGGGTTCTAACTTAAAAGTTAAGTTAACTTAAAAGTTAAGTTAGGTATCATTTCACGAATAAGATACGTGAGTGACATTTTTCATTACCGCTTCATCATGGAATTATTACACACCTTCCCCATCAATATCAAAGTCTGTAAATCATGACGATAGGCCGCTTCAAGTTTACCCAAAAAGTGCATTCGGATAATTACAAAAATTACAAAATACACCGATCCGGGTTTTTGAGCAATACGCACTGAACAGACGTGTACGGTCAGTAAATAAAGTTGGTATTGTACAAAGTTAGTACTTCAACTTAGTTTTGAATAAATTGGTGAAAAAGGCTATCTTTTCAGTTCGCCCTAAGTACTTGCATTTAAGGTTACGGTATGGCTTGTTTTTGTATTATTCCACTATTCTGTTGATGACCATGCGCATTCATTAATAAAGGCTAGCCTCGCATGCTTGGGGAGAAGTTAATACCAAGAAGGATGTGAAGATTGGGAATGGTTATCATATTTGTCTTTCTTTTTTTGAACAGATGATGTACTGAAATTGCGTTGTTCATCACATGATATCATAATATTTCGATCACGACACCTATCCCTGATTTCTCATCAATCGCTTTCCACTGGGCTGCTGCACAATTTAGATATATTTAAGTTGAATATCGGATCTTTCTTGGGGACATAACACTCGTGAATCCGTCTTCGTTCCTCATTTGTTGGTTCCCCCCTACACGTATCAATGCTGCCATCAAATCTATGTGTTGGATATGAACCTAGTAAACTAAATCTTCCCTCTTCACTAATTTGTTTTTGCGCGACCCCTGGTGGTACCAACAGCACATCACCTTTATGAACCAACACAGTCGGTCCAACATCGCCCCCAAGTTGAATTGATGCCGAGCCGCATACACAAAGAGAAGCAGGAGACGATTCGTCTAAAAACCCATATCGAGTTTTCTAGTAAAGTTATGAAATGAGTCCTAACTTCTACTAGCTAACGCCTTCTAAGTTTTACTTTACACAAATAGCACCTAACTTCTACTAGCTAACGCCTTCTAAGTTTTACTTTACACAAATACTCCTGTTGTGTAACAAATAGCACCTAACTTCTACTAGCTAACGCCTTCTNACAACTTGCCAAATCCATAAAAAGACTGAGATAGCAGTTCTTGTCCGTCCGCTCCCTTCCTCGACACTCTCCAATCTCCCCAAATTCATTTGTATCTGTATGATTATTGATATAAAGGTCGGCTCGGCTCGTTGGTTGATTTGCCTCGCTTGCCGTGCGGCTGTTGAATCATAAAAAAAATCCTCTCCTCGCTCGTTAGTTGGGCGGAGGAGTGATTTCCGACTTCCTGTCTCGCTTACAGGACAAGATCCATTTGGAAGCGTTGGGGGGTAGGGTAGCCCGACTCGCTTCTTCGACAAGAAGTTGGCCAAATAATAGAACCATCCCAACCAAGTAACAAAAGAACGCACCCTACTATCTCTAATACTTACCAATCGACTCTCCATCACGTTTTGAATTCATCTCACCACTGTTACAAGATGGCTATCCACAGGCTGTACAAAGTAATAGTTCCCAAGCTTTCGTATGATAATGATGGTACGAAAATATCCCCCAAACCCACGGCTCCGTCCAGTCATTTCCCTTGACAATCAGCCGCCGAGCGTCGGCTTCGCCGCCATGAAATGCATTCTTGTAGATTAATGTGGGGTAGCGTTCGTTATTGGGGAAAGTGCCATCATCTTTCATGGGAATTTGCAGGATTTCAAATGAAGATTAGGACCACTCTGTTTTGAGTACCTTGCCCCACTGCCTGTGAAAGGCTGACGACGACGATGACATCAAGAATAATATTGTGAGAAGGATAGTTGCCATCACAAGCGTATCCGACTGCAACGCTGTTTGGCAAATAAAGTTCCTCGTGTTATTATGAGCTCAGCTAAAGCTACTACTTATTCGACCACTGCATACTTCACACTGGTTGTGCGCACACTTGCTAGATACTTGATAATTATGACACGATAACTCATCTTAGAGTAGAAATGGTTGGAGCTGCGCGACGACGACACCCCCCTTTGACCCCTCCGCCTTCGTGATTCGTACTACGCACTGACTCTCTCATGGTGAACCCCGATCATACGACCCATCCTTTTAGAAGCCATTGAATATGACATCGATCTGAGTGCTATGAGCGCAGGGTCCGCGTTACGGCGAGACTGCCCTTGAATTACCGATTGAATCGCTAAGCGCTTGTTCAAAAGCTGTGTGTGTATGATGATGAAAGTCAAGGGCTATTTTGTTAGTCGGGTTTTTGTGATGTTGCAGGCAAATAATATGTTTAATAATAATAACGTGATTGACATGTACTCTACGCACAACGTGGGAACTTACAAGTCTGCTTTGAACTTCGGGAGATGAAACAAGGATTCAATTCCCTGGAGACAGACATCATCCAACCCAATTGGCCGCGCAACATCACCACCAGGAGCAGCTGCTTGGATCCCTCGATCTCGAAACGACATAACACTCCTAAGAGTGCTGATCTCGAAGGATCTAATCTCTCTTCTGCTGTACCATGTTGTGCTGGAAGTGGAAGAAGCTTCCTCCTCCTCCTTCTCGACTTCATACTTGTGGACGGTAGTCAAATCAAGATTGAACTTCACACTCATGGCTGGCTGTGTTGTGTAAGTGCCTTCTTCGTGCTGCTGCTGCGCAAGATTGCCTCCTTCCCTGATAGTGTCAGACATTATTTTTGTTAGTTCGATAGTGTAGTGGTCCTACAAGTTACCAAGCCCGTGTGCTTTCTGATATGTAACTATGGAACATTGAATGCGTGCTGGTGGAAGATCGCGGAACTACAATATATTTCATCCGTTGGCCATCCGCGATTCAATCTGTCTTAAACATTTCTTGGATTTTGCTCTCTTGGCGCTACTTGAGTGGTGCCGCACCAACATTGAGACATTTTAACACTCAATGAATTATCCGATGGCCATCCGCGATTTCACACTTGTCCACACGCACAGACCACAACTCAAATTATCCAGTTGTGAGTGCCGCTTGATGCTCTTTGAGGTTCTTTCTTTTTCATGTACCGTAAATAATAATGTCTAAAAGGGGCTACTATTTAAATCTAAAATACACCAAATATCTACCGAGCGTTAAGGCGAATTCCTAACTTCCATGAACTTTCGAGAGCAGTGACCAGAGGCCATAAGCAACCACATACTCTACGAATAATAATGTCTCATGGCGAGCCTACACGCAGCCCTAAAATTCCTCTCCCTCCCCAACGCCTGCCCCCTCAGCATCATTGCACTTGACCCCAACACCGGCAAACCCATCGCAGTCAACTCCACCTTCGAAAGTATCTTCGGGCCATTTTACAAATTCAAAGAATGGGAGTTTGGTAACGCCGCTTCGGAAGACACGACCACCGATTTAAACCGAACGAAATTTCGTAATGCCATTACAAAAGTTTGTAATTCAGTCAAGTACAATGGCGATGGTGCAGTGTTGTGGTGGGAATTAACACAAACGAATATCCGGAATGTGGAAATGTTAACACTGGGGACGAATGAGGCGGGGTTGCCTATTCGAAAGTATTTTGACTGGTCTATTGGGTCTGTCAAGTTGGAGAATGATGATGAGGGGGGGCCTACTTCGGCGGTTATTTTGTATGGTACCTTGGTGAACGAGGTTGAGTCGACCAATCGGTACGTGATCTTGATGTGAAATGTATTTCGCGCACAAAGATCACATCCTGATGTGCTCGACCATTAATGTGGTTCTGACCTAACAACTTTTCATCTTTATTTGATTTCCCTTCCTTCACTGTTATTACTGCTACTTCGTTGTATATATAGGGCACGTGACGCCGAACTTATCGATTTTTTTCAAAACGCCCCCATCGCCATGCACTGGCTCAACGGAGACGGTACCGTCCTATGGGCCAATCAGACCGAATTGAATGTTCTGGGATACACGGCCGAAGAATATATTGGACAACCCATTATGAAATTTTGTCCAGATGAAAAAGAGTTGGTATTAGAAATATTTAAACAGTTGGGGAGTGGGAATGCTATTGCGGATGTTCCTGTGAGATTTCGCTCGAAGGAGGGGAAGATTGTTCATTTGCTGATTGATTCGAATGTTGCGTATAATAAGGATGGGAGTTTTGGGCATACTCGGTGCTTTATTAGGGATGATACGGCGAGGAAGATAAGGGATGTCAGGGTGCAGCTGTTGCTTGATGAGAATGAAAGGGTGAGTTGTCCTCTCTAGAGGACTACCTTACTTTGTCATGGCTGTGGTGCACGTCTTCTAAATCCTTCCCCCCCCCCCCTCTTGTTTGAATCATTCCTTCTTACCGCAGAGTCTTAGGATGTTAGATAACTTCCTCTCCCGTACCCTTCACCATGTCATGGGACCACTTCACGCACTCAGAGCAACTTGTGAGGTTGTTAGTGATCGTCTTCAGACTCAAAAATTCGATGAACATGAGAAAGAGAAAAGTGTTGACTTACTTGAAAGGGCAGCGGATACTATTTCTGGTAGTTCTCGTATGATTGCAGATGTCTCAGATCTGGCACGTTTCGGTGAGTCGAACCCTTTTGTTGTGTGCTGAACACTTTTACTTTTTTGGAGTCGTTTAGGGATGATATACTGACTCAATATCTACCCCCCCCCCCATTTCACAGATGAGGGTGCACTTCTTCGCACCAAATTCACCTCGTTTGACCTACGAAAAGTAGGAATTGAGGCAATCGAGAAGATAAAGTTCAAAGATCTTCGTTTCAATGGAGGTGATGATGGTATCTCTGTCTCTGTAAAATTCATTGGGGGAGGTGGACCAGCTGCTCTAAATACCGATCGCAAGGTGTTGTTGAGGGTATTGGATCATCTTTTGGAGAACGCGGTTCGTGAGGCTAATCCCGGTGGGAATATTAATCTACAAATCACGTCCACTTCATCTCCTTACAGTGCCACTAACAGCGTAGGATCGGTTCTTGTCGAGGTTATTGATGATGGAAAAGGTCTCCCACCTGGAACCTGCCTTGACGCAACCGTCAGTGGTGGTATCGGCGAAGTCAATGGCGGCTCGCATCGCTATGCGATTGGCAGCCGTGGAAGCCAACATGACCCTGATGAATTGCAACAGGCGCGAACAGAGATGGAAGAAGGGCTCAGGAACCTAAAGCAGAATGGTGTCGGCATTGGTTTGCCTCTGTCGTACCATTTAGTACGAATGTTGGGTGGTGACTTGAGGCATGATGTAGAGTTTTCAGGCGGAACGAGGATTTGGTTCTCACTACCAAACAAGGTTGACAACAGCGACAAAGATGACCAATACGATGTGCTTAAGACAGAACAAATATTCAAGAAGAGTCTTCCACCTACTCAAATCTCGTTTGTACAGAGTGTCGAGGCGAATAAAAAGCGCAAGCGTGATGACGACGCTGACTTTGGGAATTTTGTATCCTCCGATAGCTCAGCTGCTAATTCGAGCGACGGTGATGATAGTACCGATGCCCCTGCCACTCATCAAAAAGCCATGAAGGTCGATGATTCAACACCACCTGCAGCTGTTGCAAAATGTGGCGTCAAGGCTTCCATGCCATTCTCTGTCCTCGTTGTGGAAGATACGGACATTTGTGCCCGCCTTTTGAGTATGCAGCTTAAGAAGATGAATTGTTCAACGCAACGGGCTGAAAACGGTCAAGTTGCTCTTGATATGCTCAAGAATTCGATGCCAGGACAATTCGATTTAATATTAATGGACTTGAGAATGCCCGTGATGGATGGTTTGGAGGCAACAAAATTGATTCGAGAAGAGTTGAAACTGACGGACATTCCTATATTGGCTCTCACGGGAGAGAAGAGGGATGACATTGAAAGTGAATGCGAGGGAATCGGCTTTACAGACTTTTTCTCAAAGCCTTTACCCAAAACAAAACTCGAGGAGACAATTAAAAAGTACAAGGCTTTACGCGATGGGGTTGAAACTAATTGAAAAAAAAAGTCAACTTTAATGGGTGAGGCTTTTATTCTGTTGTGTACAATTGGTTGTTTTTTTGTCGTCGCTCTTTATTAGCATGGTTTTAATCACATGGCGACGGCTGTTTGAGCCAAAATGCCGAAACTTGGGGAAGGCATTATTTTTGACTGCATGTGTATTAAGGTGGGTAGAAATAAAGTAGCCGCTGAGGTTGAGACAAGTGTACAAATAAATGAGAAATCAAAAAAGGTCTGAAAAAACACAACTGACAACTAGAGAGAGAGCAACGTATACAGTATACACCAGCATATATACATTTATTATTTACATGATGCTGCTACTGTCAATTTCATACTGAATAATTTTTGATAGGGTGCGGTTTCTGGCTGGCTGCGGCCATATCAGGGAGACGGACGCAGGACAGAACCAAAGCTTCTCCCATCTCAACATCTACGAGACCCTTTCCAGAATGATGGCATTGTTTCTGTCTGTTTCTGTGCCTGCTTGATGTTGCGAGATAAGTAGACGTGGTTCCGTCAATTAGTGGCAAGTAGGTGGTTGTTGTTGTTGTTAAATTTTGTCGTTATCAGTGTGAAGGGCGGGAGAGAGGTTAATTAGCGGTGCTTCGAGAGAGAGAGAGAGAGAGAGTTAGAACGATGTTTGAAACGAGAAGTTGCGTTTGTTTGATTCTATTCTAACAACGACATCTTTCATTATATTTTATGTATTTCTTCTCATCATCGTCTGCCGCCCTGCACACACACACATATACATATGTGAATGGAAACAACGACATCGATGACAGAAAAAAAATAAATCATATAGCAACAAAATATAACTAAATCATGTCATCATCTGGATCCAAAAAACGCGTCTCCATCACGGCCCCATCCGATGCACCCACTACCCGCCTCGGCGGCAAAAAGGCTGCCCCTCGTCGTTCCATGGGACCACGTCAACAATCCCTCCCCGCATTTACTCCTGACAATTATTCCTCGGATGAAGATGACAAATTCTATCATGAGGATGCTGCTACTAAACGAAAGAAGAAAAAGACGACGATGGGTGGAGATCATGATAATACCAATGAGGAAGAAAAAGGAGACGACCCCGGCTCAGGATGGACCAACGGACAAGTCCCACCCCAATTCACACCCACCATGACACTCCATCCCTACACCCGCTCAGGTCGTCTCATGCTTTACAGTCATCATCGTCGATGGATTAACTTTCAATCATCGTGGAGTCGTATTGGGAAAGGATCGACTGAATTAGATGCAGTTCATAAGGAATCGAGTTTAGGTCAATCCATCATGACAGGATGTCTCATTGAGGAGGGCAAAACTGTTCGGGCTTTGGTGGCACAATTATGTGAATGTTTTTACAAGGCAGGATGGGCCACGGGTACCGGGGGGGGTGTTTCCATTCGTGTTGGTGGACCAGCCGAACATCGTCCCTATCGTGTGTTTGTTGCCCCCAGTGGTGTTCAGAAGGAGGATATGGTGGGGGATGATGTATTTGAATTGGATATGGAACGGAATGTCGTATCTCCTCCCAAAACACCCAATTTGCGTCAATCGGCATGTACTCCGTTATGGTATGTCGTGTACAAACGCGTCCCCACTGCCATGTGCGTCATTCATACGCATAGTATGTATGCCCAATTGGCAACATTGCTCGACCCCACCGAACAATCGGACGTATTGCGTATCACTCACTTGGAAATGTTAAAGGGGGTGGGGAATCACTCGTACGATTCAGTATTGGAGGTACCCATTATTGATAATCGTCCTACCGAAGATTTATTGGCGGATCAATTGGATGCGGCTATTTTGAAATATCCCAATTGTAATGCCGTGTTGGTACGTAGGCATGGGATTTATGCTTGGGGTGATTCATGGGAACAGGCCAAGGCTCAGTGTGAGAGTTTTGACTATTTGTTTGAAACGGCTGTGAAGATGAAAGGGATGGGATTGGATAGTGGTGTTGTTCCTGTGAGTGGGACATATCGTAATGAGGAGGATGTCAAGATGACGATGGAAGGAGGAGGAGGAGGAGGAGAGGAAGAAAAGAAGGATGATGGGAGCAATTCTCCACCCGCGAAACGACAAAAGACGGAAGTTGGTGGTGGTGGTGTGGCTCCAGCGTTCAATGCAAGTTCGGCAACGAATAATGATGCTGATTTGGAATGTTCTCGTAAGACTGATATTCCGATTGTACCCCGTGATGCCAAAGTGTTGCTATTGGATATTGAGGGTACGACGACGTCTATCTCCTTTGTCAAGGATGTATTGTTCCCATATGTGAAGAAAAATCTTACATCCTACATTGATACTATGAGTGATGAAGAGAAGACGACTACCTTGGCAGAATTACGCGCTGATGTGGATGCTTTGGATGCGAATCACGTAGTTAAACAGATGAATCTCAATGACACAATCGTTGACATTGTTACTGCATTGATGGATTCGGATGTCAAGGCCACTGGACTTAAATCGCTTCAAGGGAAAATGTGGAAATCGGGTTATGCCTCCGGTGAGCTTGTGGGACATATTTATTCGGATTTTCTTCCCATGTTGGATTGGTGCAAAGACAATTATGTCAAGGTGTGCATATACAGTTCGGGAAGCATTGCTGCGCAGAAGTTGTTATTTAAGCATACTGAAAAGGGAGATATTACTGAGTACTTTGGTGGTCGTCATTTTGACACTACTTCCGGGTCAAAGAAAGATTCGTCCAGTTATCAAACTATTGCGTTGGCTCTTGGGGTCAAACCAGAAGAGGTTATTTTCGTTAGTGATTTGGAGGCAGAGATTTATGCATCTCGTGGTGCAGGGATGAGGGCGGTTGTCTCTGTCCGGCCGGGGAATGCACCGCTTTCGGCAGAAACGAAGGGTGAGTTTCCGATTGTGAGGTCGTTGTTGCAGTTGTGTGGTAATGCCAACTGAGCTTGATTTTAGAGAGATCCTATCTACAAGTAGGTGATGACGTGAAAGAAAACTTAATATTAATCTTGCGTTGCTATCTGTATGTATTATCACGAGACTGTCTAGTCCCATTGTGTTCAGCCAGCACCATATCTCTTTATTGCTGTCACTATCTTCTTCATCGCTAGAATACGATCTGCGTTAGATTTTTCATCATTCGTCTTGTATGTTATACACGTCACAAATAACAGAAGCAATTTTTAACGTGTAGTCAGCGTTTTTTGCAATTTGCTGCAGGCCTACGAATGAATCATACTCCTTGTGTTCAAGAATAAACTCCTTAGTACGTTCAACAAGTGCATCAACAAGACTGTTGTGTTTCTCCAGATTTTTACTTGTATCTCCATCACACATGAGGTTTCCGATTGACATTGTCAATTGATGAGCAATATCTTTGACTATATCGCGGATAACATCATCAGATATAGTCAAACTGTTGGAATTACGTGTGACTTCACGTTCCAATTCGAGTCTCTCGCGGTAGCCAACTCGCAGCTCCCCCCAAACCTTCTCAAAACCGGGCTGCTCGGCGAAAAAGTCAGCAAGCTCCTGCGAAACGGCAGGATCAAGTCCGGCATCAGCAATTGCGTGTGGAGAATTAAAGTGACTAAACTCTCCAGTGAACATCTTCATGAGCTTTTTCAAGACAGCTGCTGTGGCGGCATCCCTTTGGCGTACTGATATCTTAGTTCGGGAACGCATATCAACTGTGGCTGCATGGTTCTCAACCACTTGCTTGGTGATCATCATCAGAGTGCTATCCTCAATATTGGTCTTGTTTTTACCGCAACAAAGCTGTTTATGAATCTTCCAATCACTTACTTGGCACTCCTTGCCGCAATAGGGTTGCTTGTGGCACTTACTACACAAATTGAAGTCGCCATTCATTTTTTCTTTTTTGTCACAATTGTAATAGCCACACTCCCTGGGCTTTAATTGCACCTTCTCCCCATGATTCATCATGAATGTCAGGGCATTAAAAATATCATCGTCATTGATCTTATCAAAATCGGAATGACCGAAAAAGCACTCCATCACGCCATCAAAATCAGGACCGTCCTCGTCAAATCTCCCCGCCGCCTTTTCCTTCTTTTCGTACGCCACAACATCATGGAACGCCTTCATCGCCATCTGTTTATCGGCAAGTTGTACACCATGATTGAGACGGATAAGATTTGCTTTAAAGGTGAGCCCCTCGCAGCAATTCACTTGTGCTGGAATACCACACCCCTCGGTCATTTGTTGATACCGCTTCAACACCGCCATGTAAGTTTTCATAACTTCAGCACACTCCTCCAAATCTCCACGCTGACGAAGAATAGTGCAAAGAGTGCCCAATATTCCCGTCGTGAATTCTGCATGGGTAGTATTCGGATTGTCCACATTGAATAATTTGTCGAACCAAACATCATGATACTTTTGAATATCATCGTACAAATCTCGATAGTACCTTTCAAAGTCCAATCCAGAATTGTAACTCACTCTGGCAAGACAGCTGAACCGAAGATAGGCCTGCTGTAATACCGTTCGACGTTCAGAGATAAACTTTGCCTCGGCCATTTGAGTGAATAAAATTCTATCTTCAGAGATGTCCCCGGTCTCGACCATACGAGCAAGAGTGTCCATGTCCAACCCCCCTCCAACGCCATTGTTGGTGGACGACACGACGTCGGGATTGCGCAATTCCTCCGCCCGTTTGTTGCAGGCACGTTTGTGTTCCGGACGATGCCTGCGTTGACATGACGCCGCAATATCGAACGAGGTTGCAAGCGGTACATTTCTTCAAAGCGACACCATCGCCTTCTTCTTCTTTGACGCCGCAAGAAGCACAGCACATAATGTCGGCTGTCGTCTCCTCTCCCTCGGTGCTCATCATCAACAACAGGGTGTGGCTGCCCGAGATAATAAATACTTCACTACAATACTTCCTTTTTATTATGGTACTTAAGACGAGCAATGCGAAAGGCGAAAGAGGATCCACCCACTCCAACCCGACTCGACGGACGGACGTCAAAATGTGTACAAAAGATTCAACCGATACGAGAGCTGCAACGGGAAACTGGGCGTGATGAGCCCTTAAAGCAAAGCTTTTGTCATTTCTCAAGAATTTAATGATGTCATCGACTTTCCCATCATTGCTTGATTGAGAGATTCATGGAACACAACTGTGTCTGAGTTGCATACTTCACCACTGCACCTTCATGAAATCTGACCAATGACATCGCTACCAAAGAGCAACGGAGACAACTGGGGAGATGTCATCATCTCTCATGGCGGTGACAATCTCTTCCTTCAAAAGAGTCGGAAAGAGCCGCCCATCAACACAAGGGGAGGTCCCGTGACAACCACGCTCCGTAGGCATGCCCAGCACATGCAGCACCGGTGGTATTATCCTTTCGTCGTCTTCCAATAAGGATGATCTTCCACTTAATAAGTTTTTCTGGCTTGTCCGGCAATGACATCATCTCATCATCATCCAAAAGAGAAATCAAAGAGAACGACGCCGAGCAACAAGGTAATAAGACGTAGCATGGAATCGTCACCCTCAAAAATCTCTTGCCAATCATCTAATCAGTGCTGTTTTGAGTCCTATCAAATGTTTCAGCGATGTAGCAGCAGTATATCTTGTGGTGCGGTGGTGGCTAGTTATATCAGAAGTGTTTTCGATTGATCCATGTTGAATTTTAGGTGTCGGTGTAGTGGAGGGAGAGACGTGTGCGATGTAGACGTCAGCGTAGAGAGCGGAATGAATGACACAATGACTTTAGAGATGGCACTGTAATTATATTGCTAAAATGTATGTAGTTGTAATAATATTTTAGATACTTTCCCACATAAGTCCGCTTTTTTGTCGTCTCGTTTTGTTATGGTTGAGAGAACCTGTTCAAGCTCATCGTAATGTATCTTAAATCTCTCCCTTCTTCGCACCGTTGTTTCATTCTCTCAAGTCAAAATGCTCCAATATCTCCTCGGTTTTGTTAATTTGTTCAACGTTTGCACGAAATCGTTCCCTCCTATAGTTGAATGTGTCTCTGTAGCAATGTAGTGTAGCTGGTGTTTATTGGAGTGCAAAAAGAATGGAGGAAACGATTGTATTGTGTGATGAAAAAAACTAACTTCGTTGTTTTTCAATCTTTTAGTATTCATCTAAGTATCTATCTGTTGCGCATCATTCTCCCCAATATGCTAATAATCAGCACCCAACGCTGAAGCATCGCGCATTAACAAACAAGTATCGTATTGTGTTAACCCCCCCCCGTGTCTTCAATAATCCCTTTGAAGACACATAAAACTGCTCACCACATCCACTTATCCACTGTCAACGCACTCATGCTGTAGCGGCACCAACTCTTGATCATCCTCAACCACTCGCAGCCTCCTCATCTGCAGAGCATCCAGAGGCCCACCAGCACTTCTTTCCTCCCGATCCGCAGCTACGGCCAACATTTGCAGAGGAGCAAATATCATCTCCTTCTGCCCCATCCGCGCAAATGGTCGTTTCGAAAGGCTTTTCCTTGGCGCAGATATACTTGTCAACAGTCGAGACAGTTCCACCGATACCATTTTTCTTGCCATTACCATTTCCATTCAACTTTGGCTTCGAAGTGCTAAGATTCATGTCCATGAGTTCCTTCTTCTTCAAGTCTTCTTCAATATCTGCATCTCCACGGAGCTTGTCGATGATGTTCCCTTGTACATCATCATTCTTGCCTGGGATACCAACAGGAATTCCTTGCGCCGCAGGATTTGGCCTGACGGTGATTACCATATCATCAACGTCATCGTAGCTGCCAGACACGCACTTCGCCGCGCTAGCTACGTTAGAACCATACATCAAGTTCACACGCACAGCTTGGATCGCTCCTTGGGGCAACGCATATGATGCTGTCACAGTTTGTAGCCCTCCTCCTGGACAAGTTTGGCGTGACCCAATTTGATTCCACACAGGATTTGCAGCATCACTCGCATAGTAGAAGTCGATGAAGTCGGAGGTTCCAGTACTCCAGCACCATACAGTCGCTTCGATGGTCACAACTTCACCCACGGTCAAGTCATTATCACCGCCAGATGCACGCTTCACAACAATCTTATCGATTGATTCATCACTATGATACGTTCCACTGTTACCATCGACGCAGGAGTTCAATGCATTTGGACGATTAGGTTCGTTGCCGCCCGCAATAGTTCCTCTACCGTTGAGAAGAGTTCCTGAGTTGCAAGATGAACCAACAGAGCATTTGGGAGCTTTAAGCGTTGGGTCGTAAGTAGCTGTTTGAGGCCCACTTGGTGAAACATTAGTTGGCATTGGAGTCGGTGGCTGAGTTGGAGCTGGAGTTGGAGCGGAAACGCCGCCCTTGACAGTAAAGATCAAATCATCATGATCGTCGTAGGCCCCACTCGAGCAAGTGCTTTGAGAACCCCCGTAACGGAAATTGACACGAATAGACTGGTTAGTGCCTTGCCCAACATCAAAGGCGTGTCTCAACGTTTGTGCCCCACCACCGGGGCAAACGATAGACGCCAAGTGAGTATAGCTAGGACTAGAAGCGTCGTTCGCGAGGTAGATATCCGCGGTATCTGAGGCACCAGTGCTCCAGCACCAAACCTTTACGGTTACGTATGCACGACCACCCGCAGCAATAAAGCCTCCAGACGGAACTGCGGTTCCTCCAACGATATCACCAGCAGTGACGGTAATCTGATCGATAGATTCATCACTGTGATACGATCCACCATTGCCATCAACACAAGAGTTTCCCAGTTTATTCGTGTTAGAAAAATTAGTTTCGCCGCCGTTTAACATCGTTCCTCTACCATTGAGGAGATTCATAGAGTCACATTCAGAACCCGCATTGACGCATCTCGGTGCACCATACACCGTATCAAAAACGGCATCTTGTGGCTGTGCGGTGCCTCCGTTTGTAGGAGGAGGAGTTTGAAGTGGAGTTGGTGGCGCAGTTGGCTGTAATAAAAGTGAAAGATATGGTGTAAAATTGTAGAGAGTTGATTAGAAATGGTCAACCAAAAGAATTGTATTTGCTACTTATTGTCACTTACCGGAGCTGTCGGGGGGGTTGTTGGCGGTGAAGTAGGAAATTTAGTTGGGAGCTTTGTGGGCACGTTTGTTGGGAATGGAGTCGGAGGTGCAGATGGGGCTGGAGTTGGTGGGGGGGTTTGCTAAAATACAAGTGAAAGATACAATAAGATAGTTAGAAACGAAAACTCAGAGCTGGTGAATCAAAATGATTGTATTTGACACTTCGTAACTACTTACCGGAGCTGTCGGAGGGCTTGTTGGGAATGAAGTAGGAGCTTTAGTTGGGAGCGTTGTGGGCAGGTTTGTAGGCGGAGGAGTGGGAGGAGCTCCAGTTACAGTTGGTTTCACTGTGATTGCCAAGTCATCAACGTCATCGTAGTTGCCAGACACGCACTTTGCCGCGCTAGCAACGCCAGAAGCACCATACATCATGTTCACACGCACAGCTTGGATCGCTCCTTGGGGCAAAGTATATGATGCTGTCACCACTTGGCTTCCCCCACCTGGGCAAACTTTACGTTGTCCAATTTGATTCCACACAGGATTTGCAGCATCACTCGCATAGTAGAAGTCGATGAAGTCGGAGGTTCCAGTACTCCAGCACCATACAGTCGCTTCGATGGTCACAACTTCACCCACGGTCAAGTCATTATCACCGCCAGATGCACGCTTCACAACAATCTTATCGATTGA
>JALLBJ010000649.1:0-15508 GCA_036940105.1 Skeletonema potamos | reverse complement strand
TCATCACCATTCAACTCAAAGAACACTACAGCTCTCACTTCTCCGAAGCTTGGACAGTTTGAAGAGTTGCGCCGGCCGGGCGGCCGGGATAGTATTTTTTGAGACGACGCCTTGACTCGATCAGGGTAAACAGAAGAGGAGAATTTTGCATTGAACAGACCTCGATGTCGTCCAGTCGGAATCGACCGCTTGTGGAGTTGCCACCGCTTAAAAGTAGAAGTCCAATTCACTTGTTCCGTTATTTTTCTCCTAAACAAGTAGAATATAGATATATAGCTCACAGATAAATAATGAAAAGTTGGATTGTAGAATTGCCAACACTTAGATCTAATTCACTTGTTACATAATTTACTCCTTAATATAGCTCACACAAAAAAGTTTCTGTCCAGAATAATTATGAAAAATCGTCCAAAATGGTCGCGGCAACATCAAGCTTGTTCCGATAGTCCTTATTTCCACCACAAGGGTCATTATCTTCTCCGAGAATCTGCGTGCGGACATAGTCAGCGCCACTCAAGTCACTGTATTCAACAATGTGGCTATCAACATGTTGTTCCACCACAGTTGCTGCATGTTCACTTGTACTCGAAGTCCTTTCCGTCCTGCTGCCGCTCCTACTCCTGCTGCCGCTCCTAGCATTTTTGCTGCCGCTCCTACTCCTGCCCCTGCTCAAGCTCTTTAAAATGCCCCTGCCCCTGCCCCTGCCCCTGCTCGCTCCTTTGGTTACTGTCAATATATATTCCTCTTTTAGACGCTGCATCCTGCCCGCTCTCCTAGCTTCACCCACCTCAATTAGCAACTCATCCTTGGCAATGGCCCAAGCAATCACCATCATGACTGCACCACACGCCACTCCGATACCATAGCCAATCAAACTAANAGTCATGCGTGACGAAGAATTGTTCCGTTGATGGAGGCCATAGAACTCGCTTTGTGAATAGGTGGAAAGCCCAATTGTTGTTGAATACTATGTGCGAAGTACAGTAGAGATCTCAATCTGGAGTGAGGGAGAGGGAGAGAACGAGTAATAGATACAGACTTGTTGAACCTAAACTAATTTGGTTCCAGATATTATCATCTAACGAGAATGATGGTAGAGCGGCAAGAATCCCAACAAATAGATGAACCGAGACATAACCAATCACTCCCAACACACACTTAACAATTTAAGCTTCAAAACAAATAGCTCACACATAGACATCCTTTTCAGAAAAAGTTATGAGAAATCGTCCAAAATAATCTCGGGCGCATCAAGCGTAAGTCGATACGTAACATTGGAGACAATATCATCCCCAAGCACCTGTGTGTGGACATAGTCAGCGCTACTCAAGTCACTGTTCTCAACGATATTGTTATCAACCTGTTCCACTACAGTTGCTGCATGTTCACTTGTACTCGGTGTTTTACTGGTAGTGCTCGATGCTTTGGTTAGTTTCGATTTCGCTTTAAGTCGCTTAAACCAGCTCTCTTTTCTCCCTTTGGAAGCCACATCTCCTCCATCAACATCGGTGTTTGGAGTTTCTTCGTCATCAGGAACCACCTTCCTCCACTGATACAATTCCACCTCGCGTTGCAACTCATCCTTGGCATACCTCCAAACAATCACCATCATGACTGCACCACACGCCACTCCGATACCATAGCCAATCAAACTAAAGCCATTGTACACGATGCTGTTGACACCCGCACCGACACAAACGAGGAAGAGGTACCATGGCATCACGGCCACAATTGCCACAAGGAACAGCGCCATGTCAACTCCCTTCATGGAAAAGACACAGTTCAACACCCCAAATGGAAGCAATGGGTTCAATCTCAGCAGCATCATCACCTTCATTGGATTATTCACAATGGCCTTCTCCATAACACTCAAGATGGGGTACCTATCTAACATCACTCTGAGCAAATCACGAGATATGCCTGGTGCTCTGCCGTATGCCCATGTTCCACCAATCATGGCACCCAATACGCTTGACATCCACGCAATTGCGATACCACATCCTCCGTAGACATCTTGAAAGATGAATCCACTCGCAAGCACAAGAAGAGACGGAGGCACAAAGAACCATGTCGATAGAATCACGAGAAAGATATGCAATCCTAACACAATAGCATCATTGTAATACATCCATGAGAGAGTAGCGTCAGTGGCAGTTTTGACATGATGTGATCGGAAGAGGACCGCATCGCAGATCACAAGAATAAGGGCGGCGATGACAAGCAAGGAGGTGACCTTCTTGGCACCAGCTCGATCGAGAGGCATCATTGTAAGTTTCTTTTGAGCGTGTTATGTTTGTGTAGGTCAAGGGACAATATCCTCCTTTTTGTCAATGTTAAATCTCATGGTTGTTCTCTCGAACAAAAGTACTACCTTACATAATTATCACAAGAAGATGTGGAACATCAACGCAAATTCTCAGCTCAAGAAGGTAGATGAGTACATAGGTGTGGAAGAAAACCTCGCCAAACACTTCATATTCTCTCTTCTTTGTGAGACTCTCTTCGTCTCTTGGGTACCTAGGTCCTCCACCTACCTACTTAAGTTCAAGCGTACCTAAGTAGACTATCAATAAAATATAAGTATTGGTATTGCTAGGTACTTATGTATGGTACCACAGAGAGAACCGCAACAAACCTTAAAAGAGACATTCACCATGGCATCCGCTGATACAACTGAAGAAGACGCCGACATGTTCGACGATGCTGTCACTGACGGCCCTGCCTCATCATTAGATGGCGGAAATAATAATACTACAGGCACGGTGACGCATGCACCCGAAAAAAGTGTCCAACAACAACTCGCATCAAATCCGCCGCCTGCCGCCCTTCCCACGGGCTGGTTTCTAAAAGCAAGTCAAATTCATTCTCCTGGAAATTATTATTATTTCAATCAAGAAACTGGAGAGTGCTTTTGGGAGCTCCCTGCTTCTGCTTCTTCGACCTCAGCTGAGGCGGCGGAGGCGGCTGCATCACCCGCAGCAGTTTCAGCCGAGGCGGTTAGCCAAGAGAGTTTGAATGCAACCGCCGCAGCTGCCGCGGCAGCTGTAAAGAGCATATTGAAACGTGCAGAACCGACAGATGATGAAATTAATAATGCAACGATGACAGCAGCAGCATCTGATGATGCAGCACAGGCAAAATCATCACGCAAAAAACAAAAAACGGATGAAAAAGAAAAACAAAGAGAAAAACATCACTCTTCCTCCTCGTCATCAACCAAGGAAGTACGAGTACTTCACATACTCAAAAAACACAAAGACTCACGTCGTCCAGCCTCATGGCGCAATCCCAAAATCACCGACACCAAACAAAAAGCTATATCTGATTTAAATGACCTCCTCGAAATCCTGTCCGAGGTGTCTTCGAATCCCAAAGAATTACGTGCAACATTTGAAGAATTGGCCAAGACTGAAAGTGATTGTAGTTCGGCCAAGAGAGGTGGGGATTTGGGATTTTTTGGTAGGAAAAAGATGCAACCTGCGTTTGAGAAGGCGAGTTTTGGGTTGAAAGTGGGGGAGTTGACAAGTGAGGTTGTGGATACTAGTAGTGGTGTTCATATTATTTTGAGATTGGCGTAATAGTAATAAATTATATGTCATGCGAGTAATAAAAGTTGGACAGAGGAAGTGAACAAGGAGGGAGCGTTGGTACCTATGTATTCAAAGATTATAATGCATGAAGTGTATTAGAGCTACTTATTGAAATACCAAACGAACGCTCCTCAGCACAAAACCAAAAATCGTAGATAAGACCACCATCGGAGGTATCTCTTTTACATCGAGTAAACTTGATAACATCGTTTGAAATTGTTACGTTTAAGTCTTCCTGTTCGTATGATCTTTGACAGATCTCTTCAATGACATGGTTTTATGTGTTGTGTGGTGATCGATAATATCTAGTCGGAGGTATGTGGTACTATGTAGCCGCGACGAGGGGAAACGAGAAGAAAAAAGGAAGCGGCAAGGCCATAAAAAAAGCAGCAGTTGACATCTAAAATGTTATTTCATAACTTGATTGTGTTTCGTTTTAGGTTCATTGGGCATTTATCTTAACTAAGAGTAATTTACATTGTCTGCACAGCTGGCCTTCAAATTCTTCTCGGCTCAAACTTGAGTTTGAACTGAATCTTCCTCTTCACTCTCCACAAGCGAGGGACAAGCGCCGGCAGTGCTCATCTTTTTCGTAGCCCGCTGGGCAACATCCGTCGTAGTAAGGTCGACGAACATACCGCTAATGTCGGAAATGGACTTGGTATGGTTACGCCTGGCTCTTCCTTGACGACGATTGGCTTGGTCTCCTTGAATCTCTTGCTCGTGCTTGTACTTGTACATGATGTTATGGTTATGTTTATGTGCGTCGTCTTTTTTGTATACTTCGTGATGGAAGATTGTGGACCAGGGATCGGAGGAGGATGTGATACCTTTCAATGTTCGAATTTATGAGCAAAGGGTACAATAAAGGAGTAGAAAGAATATTGCTGAGCTTTATTGTTATCTTGCTAGCACTATTGTAGCAGATGTTATCTTCTGAATTGAAGGCAGTTATTTGGCTGTCTTGCTTGAGCTGCCTCGCTGAATGATCGCCTTCTTGTCTCTTGTCTGGAACCTGAAAAACAAGCTAAGCAGCAATGAAATCAATGAAGCAAACAGCAGAGACTTGGCTAATAAACAATACTGCCTATCAATACGAGGACTGAGGCCAAAGCTCTTGAGGTCGTCTCAGTGCTGCTTGAGCTTGTTTCACAGCCATGTCGTCGTTATCACCATCTTCACGCGACCGAAAAATGAATCCATTTCACCGCCAAGAAATTTTGGTGAAGCGTCTGCTACTTACGCACCAATATTATCAGCAGCAGCGGCAGATGGATCATCATGCTTCACTAAATAGCAAGTCGACGACAATAAAATCGAGGAAACGACAACTGCCTCCGGAAGAAGTCGGCTCCTCGTCTGGCAGCGGCAGAGCCGGCGTGGCAGAAAATGAAAAAATTATCGACACGAATGAAGCAGCATGGCAGGAAGTAACCACCCTGCTGCCAATGCTTACCTATGGCGAAGAATCGAATAATTTACTCTCTTTGTTATTGGGACTACCCAGCGAATATTCCGAGGCCACCAATTTTGTTAGTGGTGGGAGAAATCATGATGTCACGATGAAGAAAATGTATTGTCCAAGTTGCAACAACGAAGAAAAAATCACAATATCTCATCCTTCACAACAGCAATTATTAAATTATTGCAACGATGATATCACAACACAACAAATTGAGAAATTGCTTTCCGACACAGTGGAACGAATATTGCACATGAGAAAAAAATCATGGGGTGATAATGATGTGTATGAAATTTCTCAACAGCCCAAGGAGAAAAAACGGCTGATTGACCAACAACACCAACAACAAGAAGAGGAGGCAACCAGTCATCCTTCCAAAATATTGCCGTGGAATATATTGCTGAGGGTGGTAATACGCCTTTCCTCACATGTGGCAAAGATACTGATTGCTTCATCATCCTCTTCTACAAGAAAGAGTTGCTGCACTCGTCACTCCTCAACAACAACAACAACAACAACAACAACAACATCTGAAAAACGGATTGAAACTGATTTTGTCAACAATAATCGTGTCCCACATGATGATAAAAAAACAACATCAGTGATACATCCAATTCTACAGGCTTTAGATACAATATTGTCAGAGATACAAGTGTCAAGGAGAATTTCCAATCCATCCAACCCCTCCTCCTCCTCAAACAAAGAAGAACACGACAAAAAGAAATCGAATGAACAAGACGTAGCAAAAAGAACGATTTCAAATATCCCTCAAGATCGATTTTTGTACGATTGGAATACTACCAGAGAAAATGCATATTCAACTTCAACTTCTTGTTGCTGGGGGCCCTCCCGGTATGAGTTTATAAAGGATGTAGAGACAATTACAGCAATGTTGAGTACGACAACCAACAACCAAACATTGGGGATAAGTGTTACCGAATGGCAAGAGAGGGTATATTCCATAGTGGACATGTTGGATGAACTATGTGGTGGTATTGTGAACGACGACGATGTCCAGCAGGGGCAGCAGCATCGGTATTGCAGTCCTCTCCAGTCGAAATCATCCACGACATTATTAGTTGATGATTTCGATTCTGCTTCTTCTCCGTTAGCTAGTGTTACTCGAGATTACGTGAAACGCATATTAAATTCAGCAGAAGTGGAGAAAAAGTGTCGAAAAAGTTTGTTCCAATCCGAAGAAGACGATCCGTTACCATCATCCAAATCCTCTTCACTAAATGAGGAAGAGAAACCGCTCTCTGTTCTACGTAATAATCTAAAACATGTGTTCACATCGGAGACATCTAACGATGCAATTATCATTGAGAGTGAAACGAATGAACTTGAGGATGCCTATCGAATGGCAATTGCATTCTCTTCATTTGATGCGAATGAAGAGGTGAGAGGAACTATTGAACGGAGGCTTAGTATCCTCGTGCATGTGCTGTTGAACAACAACAACAACAACAACAACAACAACCAAAATAAGTTTCAACTGGACGGGGCAGAGTCATATTTGGAATGTCTACTGGATACATTGACGCAACCGTCGGATCCTTCGGTGTGGGAGAGGCTTTTGAATGATTCTGGAGGAAAGGATACTCCAATGATGTTGAGAAGAGGGAGAGCTGTGCTAGTTTCTTTTCTTGTTGGGCTAAAGTCTCCTGGATGGAAGGATTCTATCAATCAGCTACGAATTTCTCCGGTGCCTTCCCATCTTGGGTTTTTGTCGCATGAAGAAGACATATCATCTCCGTCCGAGGTAATGCGTCGGTCATTGTTTCTCCTGCCTTTATTGAACAAAGGCGCAGTGACATTACCACCCGCACCGATGGTTACAGAAGTTGGATTGAGCGTGTGTATCCGAAACTTATTGGAGGGACATGATCTAGCGGCAAATAAATCACCCATGAACACTTCCGGTGTTGCTTTGTTCCGTTGCTTTGCTCCGTATCCGGCATCGAATTGCAATGATGATTTGATGAATTCAATTACATCGCCCCTCCCAAATACGATAGAGCTGACGAGGGACTTATTTGATTTGATCTTGCGACTAGCCGCCGATGATGACACCCAACACCAGAATCAATCATTTCCTTTACGTCTCATCACCCCATCTCCTGCGGAGTCTTTGGATATAGTGCTTCAAGTGACGTTTGATTTTTCGGATTGGCTATGTCCTCATTCCGTGTCTGATCGGTATCGATTTATCCTCGAACAAATGTGTCAGTCTTTTCAATCATTTGATTTGGATGAAAACAGAAAAGGAGAGTTGGCTGCAGCACAACACGATGATGTCACCAGTGTATCTTGGTCTACACGCGCATCATTACTTCTTGAACTTGTAAAATCACCTCATCTTCGAGCGCGCATCACCTTATACGCAACACAGTTCTTCATTCTCCTTTGCGGAAAAGGAAGAAAACATAACCATAAGGCTTCTTGGCATTCTTCGAAGCAACCGCATTTCTACGCACTCCTTCAACAGCGACAGTTTAGTAATTTTTGGGACGATATCGATGGTGCCGCACACGGCATTTCGTCTCGGAGTATCATAAATCGAGTTTTTGATCTAAGCCTGTGCCAAGAATACATTTTGCCCTTGGCGCTACAATGCTCACTGTTCCTAACAGAGAGGAGTCTGTTATCTTCTGCTAGAAACCAAGTCGGTCAAGATGCATTATCTCTTGTCACTATACTCGGTTCGGTGTTGAGTATACTCGCAGAAGAAGATCTGCTCTATGAGTGCACACACGTTGGTTGGGCGGTTGAGTTTTTGTCATTTTCCTTCAGCTACCATCTGTTTGGCGCAGATAATACACTGCAAGGGGATTGTCATGCTGATTGGCTTCCAAATGTGCTCAGCAGCACTTGCATGTGGGAGCAGGCAGCTACTCAAATGGACAAGCTGTACGACAACGTGTGGGGAAGAAGCCTGAAGAAGCTCAATAATGACGGACACTGGCAAACGTTGGACACCGTCAAGAACTATATTGCCTACAAAAACATTGGAAGCAATCAAATTGAGAGTCGGATGATATTGATCCCCTCATTCAACGTATTAGTTAGCGCTCTGATCAAATATACGTGTACTGTAACATCAGTTCGTGATGATGTAGCAGAGTCTTGGTGCAAATTTGTATCAAATGTAGTATTTGATCGCTACATTCAAGCTCTTGGCTCCGTTCCAGTTGCCGGAAGGAGCAAACCGGACTCTTTTGATAAAACTGTGAGATCGCTCTGGATTCGATACTTGACCTCGACTTTACAACAAATGATCATGGTGCAAACAGGAACTATGGTGAACGAAAGATCAACGGAGCAGCTGCTAGAGGATTTGATCACTCCATTGCTTAGACGGCTCCATGTCAAAGTCATGAAGCGTGCATTGAGGTATGGTGCAGTGTTGGACACGGGAAAAGAAAAAGAACAACCCGATCATCGTCTACCACCCGATTTGGTGGCTACAATTTTTACTGACCTATTCAAGCAAGAATCGGAGCATTTCCTCACCAAACCATCTCCAACGAAGACGAGGAAGTGGGATGTGTATCGCAAATGCATTGAAAAAGTGTTTCTTTTGACGCCCCCGTCTACATTCTTTGCGCACCCAAGCCAGCCTGGCTTGAGTGTCTACTCGTCGGATGCTTTGTCAGAGCTGTGGAAGATTTTCGGGCAATGCAGCCTGACTCAATCAACATTAATCATGGTTGCTGCCGGCTTGCACGTCAATGCGAGTGCTACGCATCTAATGCCTAACCAACAGTGCAATTTGCAGGACAAAGAGTTGCTGAAGCAACGCTACAATTCATTTTCGTCTTGTGTCAAACAATGTCTCAGTATCAAAGCAAAGAAATCTTCACATGACTCGGTAAAGTTCAATACTCTTGCTCGCTCAGTAAGGAGAGACCTATCCTTTCATGGAGAAGCAGGGATTGGTCTGACGTGGTGGAACGAAATCACAAATGACCTCTATTCGTTGCTTGAAGAATCAGCAGAACACGCTGTCCATACCACTGTGCGGAAGAAGGCAGGGAGTCGGCAGAGCGACATCGCTGCACTATTTTCAACACTTCAACACGATTTATCTGCCATTTCTCACAATCAAAATAACATCCATAACTACTAATAGCTTACACGCTCATACTTTGACCGCCTACTCACAATTGTTCATTCGTTTTTTAAGTCCCTCCTTTTGAATGTCGTCTCTATAAATCCACCGTTGGGATAGAGTTGATGTTGCCGGCCATGGCCTACCTCCTACCTCCTCTAAACTCACGCCGCACTCCCGACTAATGATTGCTCTAACTCGACTCTCACAGTCATAATTTTCAGCATCTCCTTGACAGTGGCCCATCCCAGCTCTGGTTCGCTTGCGGATCCCCTGCGTCGAATCAATAGGCAGAGATCTGCGTAGAGCCCGAACTACTTCCAGCTCTGTTACCTTCTCACACTTGCAAACCACGTTAGATGCCATCATGGCTTCATCAGCACCATCGCTATCATTTTTGCCAACTGGACCCATCTTTAATCCACGAAGTCCGCTCTTAGGAGTAATGATTGCTGCACGGTTTGGATTGAAGTGAGGGTTGGGCCGGGTCTCAAGCCCAGCCTTTTGCAATAACTCGACGACGTAGACCGAAATTGCTGGAGCCCCCGCCAAACCTGGTGAGTCGATACCTGCCACGTGAATGAAATGTGGATCTTTCAAAGAGGGCTCGATGATCCAATCACCCCGAGATGATTTTGATCTCGCACCACAAAAACCACTGTAGTTTGAAGGTTAGACACAATGAGAGACAAAAAAAACAAACCAATCAATACACCAATATGATTCAATTAATGTACTTACTGTATCGCTTCTCTCGCATCAAAGTAAGGACAAAGTTTCTTGCACTTGCTCAGGATGTACTCCTGGATACCGTCCTTGGACAGGGTAGACGCCTCAGCATCGTGCATATCACGGGCAGTCGGGCCCAAGATTAAATTTCCCCACAGGGTCTGCTGCACGAGTACGCCCTTGCCTAACACGGGATCAGGACAAGGGAAGATGGTGGAATGTGCCAAATATCCTTGGTTCCTATTCAGGAGAATGTAGTCACCTAGCCTTGGCTTGATGTAGAAACTATCATCTCCAATCATGCGTGCAATCTGATCACTAAAACTTCCTGCACAGTTGATAACATACCTGGCCTTCACACTTTCACGTGCAACCGTAACACCACGGACAACATTTTTCGACCCAGAACCACCCTGGAACATATCTTTCAATGTCACCTTTCCATCATCACCATTTCCCACTGGTGGCGGACACTTGGCAACAATATCTTTCAAAACGGATGGACTACGTCGTTTTCCACCAGAAGATGGAACGAATAGAACAAGAACAGTGGAAATGAATGCCACAATGGTCATTACCACCTTGGTATCATCCTTGAAAGTAGAGTCCAGCAATCCAAATCGAATCAACCCTTCAACTACCGCAATGGATGCAGGAAATGAGACGCATAACCTCATCACAAGCGAAAGGAGCGACAGTTCCTTGCCCTCAGTACCATCAATTGACTTTCCCAACTTTTTCCTAGCATCCACATAACCCTGTGGTTCCCAATGGCCCATTTCCACCTCAAAACAACCATCTCCCCTCCTTGCAATGGCAGTCACCTCCCTCCGAATACGCAATTCAACTCCATTATCAACTGCATTCTCGGCAAGAGCAATCGCAAACTCATATGGGATAACATTCCCGGCGTCTGGGGCATATAGCGCGGCAATACAATCAGGATGCAATGCAGGTTCCATCTGGAACAATTCTTCTTTTTGAATGATGCGTAAATTCTTAACACCGTTGGTTTTCCCACGCTCCATGAGTTCATCCAAGATTTCCAACTCATTTTCAGAAGTGGCCACGACTAGTGATCCATTCTTCTGATAGCCAAAGCGAAGTTCCCTGTCAAGTTGTGGAAACATTTGATTCCCCGGCCAGCAGAATTTTGCCCTAACCGACCCCGGTTTGTCGTCGTATCCAGCGTGGACGATGCCAGAATTCCCCTTCGTAGCTCCCTGAGATACATCGTCGGCAGATTCCAATAGGAGTGTCTTGAGACTATAACGTGACAACTCTCGTGCGATGGAAGTTCCAATACACCCGGCACCAATTATGACCACATCATACACTGTATCTTTGTCGGCCGCGGCGGCGTTACGAGATTGAGAGCGGGGACAGGTGGTGCGGGTAGGACAGCCG
Source organism: Skeletonema potamos (assembly GCA_036940105.1). NCBI lineage: Eukaryota > Bacillariophyta > Thalassiosirophyceae > Thalassiosirales > Thalassiosiraceae > Skeletonema > Skeletonema potamos. The sequence goes on along the minus strand of JALLBJ010000649.1, from coordinate 4,209 downwards.
GAACATTTGGATGGGTCTGGTTGAAAGGTGTCCGCGCAGTCTTCGAGGTCTACCCATGAGCCACCGTAATAGACTCCCTTGACGCCATGCTGATTTAATTTCCGATCGGGTGGAGGCGTCAGCGTCATCGTTTTTTGTGGAGGGGTACAATACCGCTGCCCGTAAGAGAGTTAGCGTGTTGATGGAAAAGATTCGATTTCTCGTTGGGGTACCATACAAACCTTATCTACCATACATACTGATCGCAGGTCGACCCCTTCCTATTCCTTGGCCTGTGGATAGGGGGCAGATTTCAAGTCGTCAGAGGGCGCCGCCCACGTGGGCGCCCAACTTGCAAACCAGTTGTCCAAACGTACGCGTGTAGTAACTCCTAGTAACGTAGTACGTAGGGTACTCTAATATACTGGTAAGTTGATCACGGTTCCTGGGCTCAAGCTCAAACAAGGTCAAAGGGGGGCGGCGCCCACGCCCCCTATACCCACAGGCCAACCCCTTCCCTTCCTCCCCACCCCAGTTGCCTCCGTGCCCTATGTATGTACCCTCGCCAGTTGTATTGTACTCAATTATTCGACCGACAATATACTAAGGGAGAGCTAAGTAAAGACAAAGATACGTATGGAAATAGAGGTAAATGAGTCTATTCATGGTTCAAAAAACATGCACACTCTGCCTTGCACTCACGATTGCGTAGATGCAACTGTACAATCTCATCCTCTCCCAAGAAGTAACACGGTGTTACTGCATTGCCTGGAGTAATACAATCTTCTATTCCTTCAGGTAGATAATCAGCCAACGTATCAGGATGATGTACACTGAAGGCATACACTGAATCTGTACGTGCAACAATATGACCTTCCTCCAGATGACAGTTCTTCAATGCATATTGCCACTTCTTTTTATCCAGTGCAAGGTTTTGTGTGCATTGTAGTATTTTCTCAATATTATTATACTCAGGCTTGACGTATTGCTCAATCAGTCGCATACGATGACCAGCGCATTTTGAGGAGTTTTGTCCAAAAAAACGATCATATACTATCATTTCATTGAGTGTTCTTTTGTTGTTGCCTTCTATCATGGCTGTATCACCATCGACATACATGATTACTTGATAATCAGCAGCATATCTTGCGGCAAGATAAGGGGGAAATGAATATTGACCACCGCATACCGTCTTTTCAAAAACCAAAGATGGCGTCATAATAGGCACTAAATGAATTTTGATGCTTCGAATTTGCAGTAGCTCCAATAGAGTTATCGATGATTGAAACAAATTATTCATCGAATTCATAAAGCTAACGGGTATCAAATCTTGATCATTCCATGTTGTCAAGTTTCCAAACACTCTACTTCCATACACCTTGAATAGGTCACTGATACTCATGTCGAGTAGGTTCAGTATTTCTTGATAGCTTCTTTGAGCTTGCCCATCGACAACTGCCACCATATGCGTCGAGCCGGGAGCATTTCGTATCAGATGAAACAAATTGGACACAAGTCGTGGATGTAAACCACCTTTGGATACCTTGTCGGCATTCATAGATTTGAGAGAAATCCCTCCATCATACTCGGTTGCATCATATCCCGGTCCTTCTGCGTGTGCAAGAGACATTTCACGATGGCTAGAGGGAACAAATTTAGAGTGGACATCATTCCATGACATGGATAGACCTTTTGCAATTGCGCTGCAATCATCATCATGACTCATAACTGCTGTCCAAGGCCACTCTGTTTGAATGCGGAAACGCCTTTTCTGAGCGGTTTCACTGTCATCAGTGTCATCGGAACCGGGCTGTTGAAACCAACCATCCACCTCAAATTTAGTTTTGAAGTAAACCTTTTGCAAGTCATCTAGCATATCGTTTTGTTTCTGCATTCTACTGATTTCTTGACAAGTCAGTTCATGTATCCCATTTGGTAACACACAATCAACATGCCATTGATATCCGAATCCTCCGAATCTAGGATCACCCTGTTGCCATTCAGCAAATCTTGCTTCTACAGTGGCTTCTCCTTCAAAACATTTGATAGATGCAGATTGCTGTCCTTGTTCCAAAGCTTTGTATCCTAAACTGGGGACAAAGTTAGACATATCTTGGCGATTTGAAAATTGAAAACAGACTTTACAAGTCGGAGCATTTTCTTTATAATGCTCAAGATCCAGTGCTTCCAAATTGGACACAAAAGTCGCACCAGTGATGGCACAGCCTAATAATTTCCCATTTGCTGCTAGACTCTGGCTCTTCTTATTATCTTCCATCAGCTGTCTTCGAACTATGATTGGTCTTCGATCTACCGTCGCATGTAGCGGTATGGTCTGAAACTGACCTAAATCACCAATAGCAATGGGATCTTCATTTTTCATTTGCGGAGTTGCCCACTCTGTATAAGATCTTGCGCCGTTGTACGTTTCGCGTATGTTTGCCAACACAAATTCATCAAATTTTAGGATGTCGTTGGGGAGATGGGCAGCATTAAACTCTGTTTTTGGCTTAACTGTATCATGGTCATAAAAAGTTGATGAAGTGCGTTTGAGATTGTCATGATTCAAGTTCCATGACGTCTTGGTTTTGTTATAAAGATGAAACATGACAGTTATCAATGAAGCCAAAATAATGACGTACAATGCTGCTATCGTTTTTCTGCTGTCAAGTGTACATTTACATTTGGGTTGGAATCGAGACCTCAATCCCCATGATCGCTGAACGATTGCCATGGCTGGGGTGGTGGGGGCAAAACAGAGAAGATATTGTAACGATGCGTCGACCTAGCCAACCACTAAAGAAGACTTGACTTAATCTAGAGAGAGAGTGTGTTCCACAACAAAATTTACCATGGAGTAGCTCGATATTATTATTTCGTCATTCGTCGTTGGTTGATATGGTAGATACATATGCTTGGGGTGACGGACTGATGAGGGGCGAGCGCCGGACAAGAGCTCAGACCCGTTCTGTCAATGATATTTAGCGCGTATTTAGATACGCGTATTTAGGCTTCCCGCCACCTAAAATACGTGTATTTGGCTTCCATTGACAGAACCGAATTCACCCACAGTGCGTATTTTTTTCATCCCGCCCCAGCCAACCCATCACCGTAAGCACCCGCTGCAGCACCCGCCATCATCACAAAGTCAACCAATCATATGATCCGAACATCGACAAGACACTTTACATCGACAATGAACGATTCTTTCGTGATTTGCAAGACGAGGGTAAAGAAATGACCACAAAAGAACGTGACACATACACTGGCAGCACGAAGAATAACGCGAAGAAGAAGAGGTTTAACATCAAACATGGAAGTCGCTTTTATTCCGGGATCTATGATCTTGCGAAGAATCTACACAAGCACTACAAAGATAAGTCGACTCTACTCCCAAACATCAGCGATGATTCAGAAAGTGATAGTGAAACTGAAGATTGATAATAAGTTACTAACTTCCCATAAATCTATTATTGTGACGAAACCAATTTTGCTGTGGTCTCTCCCGACGTTGGGATTGGATCTTGTCACGCAGTTTATCACGAATGGCTTTTCCGATGTTAGTCAATTTTAACTGACTTATTGTAGGTCGTCCTCCACGGGATACGTTCCCATCAGCATCCCTACGTACCTCGTCCTCTCCACCAGCAACTCCAAAACTGTCTACGTTGGTTTCTGATGCGAGAAACCTCCTACAATCATCATCAAATAAACTCCTCTCCAAGTCATCCATGGCACTAGTTTCGCGATGCTCCAAACGATAGTCAACAATGAAGTTGTGCAAACGCATGCATGCGTCTACCACTTTGATGTTGTGTGCAAGGCTAAACTTGAGAGGTCTCCACAAAATGCCCCATCGTAGATCTATTTCGCCGAAGGTGCACTCGACACAAATTCGTGACGCCGAGTGGAAGAAGTTGTAATGAGAAGAAATGACTTCAGAGAATACGCAGAGTCACCTATGAAGTAATATTTCTTCAACTTCAGCCACTCCCAATGTTTCTCAAGCCATGAATACAACTTAGTGTGTTTGAATGCAGTGGAATCATGCTCTGCACCACGAGCTTGGATCACTCTATAAAGAACCCTCTTGTCTCTATCAACAATTGCGACCACATTCAACGCATAGAATCCCTTCAAAACCTCCTGGAAACCACCTCGTATTTGGAGAGGTTTTTGCCGTCTTTTGAGCGTATGTATTTAGAGAGTGGCGGGAAGCCTAAATACGCC
>JALLBJ010000648.1:0-15320 GCA_036940105.1 Skeletonema potamos | reverse complement strand
CGTTGTTGGTAATGGATTGTAGTGCTTGTGAATGTTGCGATGTTTGCTGTAACGGCGAAAATGATGACGTATGTGACTTCCATTTAGATGTTCGGGTAATATTAGGGTATGATTGCGGTGCTTGGTTTGCGAACTGTTTGCAGGGGGTTGAATACTTTGCCAATTATTAGCCCTTCGTTGTATTTGATTGGTGCTGGTTGCTTGCTTCGAGTAGATTCCACATTGTTCTCTTAGTTGCTTTGGCTCTAAGATCTAGATTGAACAGATAATTGTTGTGGGTATGGAAGTCTTTCCATAAGACATAATTCTGATGTAGCTTGTACGAACTTAGTGCATGGTACTTAGTTGATGAACTGTATGTAATTGTGTTTTGGTGTGCGAGTACAACAGCTCGTTCGGATTCTTTCCCATGGTTTCGTTCTTTGAATGAGACAAGATGAAAGACCAACTTCAGTTGCACAGAAAATTTTGACAGAAGAAAATGCAAAATATCATTATTTGTTTAATAAAAACTCATCACATTTATTCATCAACGATCACCTTCTCCTCAAAGCAACTCCTCCACCACCACCTCCTCCCATCATACTACTACTACCACCACCATTTGCCGTAGTTCCAATACTCCCCGCCATCCCTCCACCAAACTCCCCCTTCTCCTTCCCCGCATCCTTATACTTCAATTTTCCGAAACTGATCGGAACATATTTATGTTTGTACATGTGAGCAATTTGTCGTTTCATCGTCATAAAGAACAATACACCGAAGTACATGAGCAGTATAGGCCAAAAAACTGGAACATCAAAAACCGAAAAGAAAGTCATGAGTAATGATGTTGCCGCACCACGTGCACATGCCATCCAAAATTTGAATTCTGGCAATCGTCGTGCGAATGGTCGATATTCCTTCCCCTCCTTGGCGGTGGAGGGGAGACTTAATCCATCATCACGTTGCCCGCCCACATCGGTGGGGTCTTCCAATGGACTTAGGAAGGCGATGAAATTGTTGAGGAGGAAGATGCCAAGACCGTAGGCTACGATGAAGTATCCTTGGACGAGATAAATTCGTAGAAAGAAAATTGCGAGGAGGAAAACGAAGAGTATCCATCTGGGAATAATGTGTATGGTGGATTTGTCGAGCCAGTATTGGATGGCGCGGCGTACTATTGTTGTTGTTGTTGTATTATTCAAAAATGAATTGCGGAGAGATGAACGATAATTGTTGTGTTTGTCGATGAGTGGCGGAGTAAATTTTGCGACGAAGTATTTTGGAAAAAATCATACATATTGTGTATTGGAGATGGTCGTTGACAGAAATTGTGACGTTATCGACGGATAGACGCAGTAGATAAATTTGGTCAGAGTGATACGAATGAATATTATCAATGATTTGGCAACGTTTCAGTAGCCAACAAAGCCCGTTTTCCGCATTGTTTCTATGTTTTTTTTTTTTTTTTCAAGATTCGACATAGCAACAATGACTCAAAACGACGACCCCTCACACTCCTTTGTAAGAATCCCTCGATTAAAAAACGTAGAAGCAATCAAGCGACAAATGATGCACCAGAGATTCACTTCGGCAAGCACCCACGACTCTACATCAGGAGGAAGGGGAAAAAGTCAGATATCGGCCGCGAAAATGTAAAATGAACTTACCATTTGCCGCTTTCGTCTCCATCGATGAAGACGATTCGGTATCTGATCCTTCCATCATTTTTATTCAATTATTGCTGCTCAGTGGATTGGTAGTGAGGCTATCGGTTGTATGATTATAATGATACTAAATGTATTATTTTGGTCTCCTACGATATGCCCACGCGGCTCACTTATCACTTTCCAAAAATCATTGTCGGAGAGTGAAATGTTTGCCAGGAGAGCGGCGAATACGGAATTGCCTGAAATTTAGGGTGTTCCGGTACTCCTGAGTCGAGAGCGAGAAAAAGAAAAAGGAGCTCGATTGAAGTCGTATCTTTGTTGCGTGGGAATTGGTAATGGATGTGTGGTACGCGAACCAGACTCTGGCTGATTGCGATCCATCTCTCAGTAGGGATAGTTGCTGTCTCTCAACGGAGCTGAAACATCACCATGGTAATCAAGGTCCGTAAGGCCGTAGGCCGCCCCAATACAAATGCCACCAAACCTTCCTTGAAGCCATCGTCATCATCAGGATGGTTTCAAATCATCATGCCCTTCGTAGCCGGACTTTTCCACCTACAAGTCTTCTACTATGCGGTTGTTCACTGTATCATTCCACGTTTTCTTCCACATTTCATGTTCTTCGATAATAAAAACGACACTTCTACTGCATCATTATCCACAGATACATTCATCAACGAATGCTACCTCCTAGATCGAGCAATTTTCATCGCCTACATGTTCGATCTTGTGTGTTGTTATCTAAACATCATCCCTTTTTCACGATGCAATTCCTCGAGAGATATCATCGGCCATCATATCCCCACGTTGATTTTGGCATTGCCGCTTGCGGTTCCTACATGGGCTAATCTTCGCACTGTTGATCCAATTGTATGTACCGTTATGGATGATGCATATCATCATCCGGAGATTAGAAATCGGTTTTTTGATGCGTACATTATCGCAAGTGGATTTGCGTACATTAGTTCTTTGAATGAGGTCATCATGTGTTTTCAGCGGGTGGAGATGAGTCTTGCAGGAATCACGCACTTCAAGGACATCAATACGATGAAGAGACATTTGTTTACAAGTAGAGGTGTTATTGGCTTTGAATTATTCTACAAAATGAGTTTCTTTTGGGGCATGTCAATTTTGGCATGTAAGGCATGCTGTGATGCTGATAAGAGCATCTATGATGCAATTACCGCTCCAGCCGATTACGATCAACCAATTTGGAAGACTTTTGTGACTATTTATTCGAGCCCAGCTATTTTGCGGGGTGTTTTGTTTCGAGCATTCAGTGTCGTTATGTATCCTTCAATGGGTGCCAGGTGTTTCAAGAAAATTCAACAATTTCTGAAGGAGGGAGAAACGTTGTAAGGTGTTTGTAGTACTCCATTATTTGTTTACATGAAGAACAAAAGAGCTGACATTATATGATATGATGATCAAAAGAGTAAATAGGTGGCTAAAACGCTAGTGATAAAGAAAAGAGAGGTAAGAAATAATGTAACGCTAATTTAAGAGGTTTCCTACGCTACGCTCCAAGGGATACACATGCTTCCAACGCTCTCTTCTGTCCCGGATAATTGCATATCACATGTACTAATGCCGCAAGCTCATCACACTGGAGGTATAAGGCAAGTTTCCTTCCATCGCAAATTTAGGCAAGTGACACAGCTTAGGGGATAGTTTTGCTCGTTCAGTAGGTAGTAACGACTGTCTCTTCCTTTTGGTTAGAAATGATTGTGCAGCTGAGTGTTTTAGCCCGACTTGGATATCATCAGGACACATACGAGGTTGTTGTATCAATGTCACAATAGATGAAAGTGCCAGTGCAAGCCGAATGGGAACGAAGATGCAGAACAGCATCGATATTTCGGAGGCTGTGGTACCTGTAAAACTGTCTTAAAGTAAGCTCTTATTCCACCGACAATGGACTTTGCAATAATATCTACTCCTGCTCTTCAGCTTCAGTGATCTTGCCAAATTTGATCACACTCGTGCGACGCATTTGCATCGTCTCGTCAATGCTTCCAATGCTACGATTAGATAAATCGCGAATGAGCATTTCACACTGAACAATCGATGACGACGCTTCTTCATCTCCTCCAATTTCGTCTGCACTTCAACTTCCTAATCAATGGCCAGGGGACGCGTGTACAGAAGGGTTCTCCTTTTTGGCCTGAATTTCCGCCATTACTTCAATAATCCCACTGTTCATAGTCTTCGCATCCCTAGCCACATCAATGGGCTTCACTTCATCGCAGATACTCTCGTATGTTGAGTCATCGGGACGAGTAAGTCCAAGAGCTGCGTCAACATTGTCAAAGTGAGTGATGTCACGTCCACTAACATCAACCATGATTGCGTTGGGATGAACTTCAAAAGTCGATGGCGTTGGGTCATTTTTAACCATATACTCGACGCATTTATCTTCAGTGATTTCACCTTCGAATCCTGGGATCGGACCCACGAAATCTTTTTAGTTGATGAGAAGAGCAAACGAGTTGAGAAAAGTATGAGGAGCGAATAAAGTAAGTCTAATGTTTGTGGTCTTCTTTACCTTCAAGGGATAGGCCTGCTTGCTCCGCCATCCTCTTAGTGCGGTGATAATATCCTCGAGATTTCACTGACAGCATGAAGATGAAGAAGAGTGCCAAGCCAAACAACTTTGAGTCACTAAGAAAGATACACAAGACAAGACAAGACAGCTACTCATTTGCATACCTATTGGGTCAATTGTGAGTTGAAGTAGAGTAATTCGACCCTCACTTACTCCGCCTTCGATAAGCTTCTGCACGACATGATCACGCTGAGAATTCAAGCCCGTAGCGTGAGATAGGACAACTTTATCGTGATCCTTTGCTGCCTCAAGAGTGAGCCTAGCGAGTTCACTGAAGTAAGGTGCCCAATCTTCTTTGATTGTCAACGCTTCCATGATTTCTCGGTACTTTGGCACCAAAGCCATATTTTTGGATGGGATGTCACCATCTACATGATGGTAGCCATGCACGACCTGCATGTAATCTCCGGTGAATGTCTTCGTGGTATTATTACATTCGATTATTGCATACGATGCACAAGATGAGTTTGTGTTCTAGAGACTCACGTGATAGAGAAAGAAAAGACAGCACATACCTTGCCTGCTCCGATTGGGCCAAAAACATAGACGATTTGAGCAGATTCGATTGTCATCTTACTTGTTGGCTGAAATCAGATATCTTCTAAGACTATGACTTGGGTCTTGCTACTGAACTAACTTTGGCAAGCAGCAAGCAACAATAACTAGGAGCCAAACTTGGCAAGCAGCACCAACAACAAAAAATGGTTCTGGGAGCGGCTGGCGGGTCGGGTAGAGTGGAAAATGAGCTTCTTATTCGGCCGGAGTGAAAAAAATCGTGACCCATTTAAATTTCACTACCTCTTCTTTATGAAGCTAAGACAACCATCTCATTTTCCCTACCACCATTTGCGATGTGAGAAACCTAAGTATTTGCTGTGGGATGGGTGATTGCACTACTGGCCACTGTGATCAGCATTTGACACAAATACAAGGCCGAACTAAACACAATCTACTATTTTATCCCCGACATTATAGAGAAGAAATCAACACAGCAAATGCAATACATCCTTCTACAAGGATGAAATTCAACACGGCTGCACATTATTTAACACACACCCCAAAACACACATCATCTCTATTATATATCTTCTGTCATGACACTCAATGATCTAATCATACTGCATCTTTGGTGCAGCCAATAGTGTCAATACTCTATCGAATTCACTTTTCCTTGTCATAATCGTTGTAATCTCTTTCACATTCATCTGACTTACATCCTCATCATCAATAGCAATGATTCTATCTCCAGGAGAAATCTGAGTGGCCAAAACACTTGCCGTACGTACTCCCGACACCACAGTTCCTCTCGAATCTGTCCTATTCGCCAGAATGATGCCAAGCTTACCCGGAGGCGCCACAATAGTAACCTTGCTCCTCAAACTTCTCACAGCTGCCTTCCTTGCCGAGGCGGAAATATGCTGCCTCGATGAATGGTGGGAAGAACGGCCAACAGAGAAATCACGAGATGAAACAGTGGCCCCGCAATCATCACGTTGCTTCGACACAACACTGCTACTTCCACTCGTAACAATGCCTCCACGGCTCTTGACGCTACTCCCACTGACACTTCCGCTCCCTCCTCCTCCACTACCCTCACGTCGAGACTTTCCTACCATACTCAACTGAGCCTCAAGTCTCAACAAGTCATTCGCCACGGAACGACTCTGTTCCGACATTTGTGATACCATTGACCTAGTTGACTTGTAGGATCGGTAGCTATTCCGACTTGTTCGACTGTCCACACTAACATCAGAACCCATCATATTACCCTTTGAACGATGACGTCCACCACCACTACCACCACGAGATGACTTTTTCGACCGATGAGACCGATGCGAATTACGTGACTTACCCGATCGATTCGATCGTCCACCCAGTGATTCCAAATCTGCAGCAACAGATCGTGGTCCAAGCGCTCCAGTAACCTCATCAAAGAGCCAGTTCTCACTGTTGTTATTACTCTTCGCAACTGCAACTGCCCCGGCGGTATTACCGGCAGCAAGCATATCAATAATTTTGCTATCTTGACTCATATTTTCACGACGGATACGTTCCTTGGCCTCACGTAAGAGATCTCCTGCGGAAGCGGAGCCACCTACTCCACCTCCACCAGTAACGCTGTTGTTACTGGTACCGGAAGGGGCGCCTCCTTGGCGTTTATTCACATGCAACTCCAAATTGTCAATCACTCTTGAAATAGACCCACCCTTGGAACGTTGGACTTGATTACGAACATAGGATGATGTAATGGCTGGTGCCGAGTTGATGGAACCACCATTCATCATGGGTGGTGACGATTGACCCACACTGTTGTTACTACTGCTGCTGTTGTTATTACGACTTGTCTTCCTCTTCAAACGAGTCTCTTCCAAGATACTCATGACGTTATTATGACCTCCAACTGACTTGGAGGAGGGTTGGACAGTTGTCTTGTCATAATTGTTGCCATTAGTAGTAGTAGCAGCAGCAGAAGCAGCAACGGTAGGAAAGGCAGAGTAGTCACCAAAGGATTCAAAGTCTGCAAATGATGGATCAAATCCAATCACTGGTAGTTCCTTAGGAGGAGGAGGAGGTGGTGGTGGTACATCCCGAAAGGCAAAGTTGCCCATATTTGCCACATCAGCACCAGTAGGAGTCCATGCCATTAAATCTTCTTCTTGGGGTCCATTTCCCTGCCTGCCTTGCTGCTGCTGCATCATCATCATCTGTTTCTTCTGTTGACGGAATGGATCACCATCGTCCCCCACCAAGGCTGGGAATAAGGCATTTGTACCATCATCACTTGTAAAACTAAATGGTGATCGATCAAGTACACTTACAAACTTTTCTTCCTTGTCTTTTTTCATTTGATTGGCAGGATGATGATGATGTTGATACTGATGATGGTTGTTGGTATTGTTCGATTGTTCCTCCATCATATCACCATTTGGATCCACCATGGTACCCTTTTTCTTTTGTCCATTCATGTAATGCTGACTCTCTGCCGGGGGTTGTCCATTTGCAATCCCCGCAGCATGAACACCCATAGCGGTCGCCAATGCCACAGCATTGTATTCTTCATCATCATAACTATTTGAAAAACACAGCATGGCACTTTCCTGTTCGTATTCGTCATCTTCCAAATGTGAGTTGGTAACGTGGATGGCTACTCCGCGTAACATGGATCCTTCGTTAGAATCGGTGGATTGGGGGGAGGGTATGGATGTTGGTGTGCCTTGATGATAGGGATGTTGTTGCTGAGGAGAACCGCGGCGATGATGATGATTCTGATGTGTCGTGAGGGGCGGCTTTTGGTTGCCCACACCCCTTGAGCCTTGACTGGATGGCGAAAGGACTTGAGATTGAGAGGGTTGTGAAGAGGCAGCAGCGATGGCGGCAACACGAAGCTGTGGAGGCTGCTGCTGCTGTTGTTGAAAATACTGCTGTTGACGATAACTTGCGGGACTATTCTCCTTCTCCTCCATCATTTCCCCCCCTCTCATTGACTCGGTCGGCTGTCGACTCTGCCTCATCATTTGCTGCTGTTGTTGTTGCTGCTGCATGTAACTGCTCCTAGCATTCATCGCCGCATTGGGGGGTCCAAGCTGACCTCCATTATTGATATTATTGTTATTCGACGAACGAAATTTCGATTTATCCGGCAACTCTCCCACGTTATTCGAAAAGCTCCCTAGCTTATCTTTTTTCTTTTGCAGCTTGGCACAACGCTTGGCCTCCTTTTTGGCAAGCTTTTCTTGTTTCTTGATTTCCTTCTTAGTGAATTGCTGTTGTTGTCGCTGCTGTCGCTGCTGCATCCGCTGCTGTTGTTGACGGAACGGATCACTGGAAGAGGAACCGACAACGGCACCATAGTGAGAGGAAGAGAGAAAGCCCGCCGCTTCAGGGTCTTTGCTGGAGCTCCGTGAAAACAGCTTCTTTAATATACTTGGCATGATGTCCGGTGGCTGTCTCAATATATCAACTTGGTCCCAACTAATCTTCTTTATTGGATTGACAACAGGAACGACATTGCATCATGTAGCATATAATATTGTGATGGGCGGGGAGAATTCAAAGCAGTCTTATCATCAGTTTCGTTTTTTTTTTCGCACGTTTTTTCGCTCGTTGATCGGCGTCGTGTTGGAGGGTTTTTCACGCACCTCTCGCCAAGTTTTCGAGAAACGAGGTATCGTACGTATGTAGATAGGATAGGATGGACCTTAGCGGAACCGAGGAAACAGAAGAAAGGAAGAAGCACAGGTAGATAAGTACTTATACTTAGGTAGAAGTAGATAGATAGGTAGAAGTAGGTATATATAACCCTAATCCGAGGGATAACGCAGGGTCTCCCTTCAATCGCGTTGGCCCGGATTAGGTCGATCAGAAGTCGAGTCAAACCGTAACGGTGGAATTCAGTACGTTTCAATAGTGGGAGTCTGAGACCCGGATCCGTCGACGTCCGCGTTCGCCTAAGAACCAACTTCGCATGTGTGAGAAGCTGGCATCGTGATTAATACGTAATGAGGTTGCGTGTGGATGGCATCTGATTCACCACTCAATTGAGAGACTAAATGGAGAAGGGGGCCGTTATCGCATTCACTATCATATGATTCAAACTTGCAATCGGTGGTGTTACGAAGGTTTAAGGTATGATGATATCAGATGCCATTATCGTATTTTATTATTTGCATTGCTCTCTAGAGAGCTGAGAGGCTTCTACACAACATCGACTGTAGTTGTAGTTTTCTATTACATACATCATTTGTCTCCACACATAAGAAACTGACCATTTTTTCCATATTCCTATTTGAATTTATAATAGAAAAAATGAAGATGGCATTACGGCCGCGGCTACGAACACTCCCCCCAACACGAGAGGATGGTGACGATGGTGATGGCGGCGGTGGCGGCGAGTCATCGTCTGATGATGGCTCCGTGATACGCAACAAAAAATCGTCAAAGAGGAAGGAGAAAGGGGGCGGCATGCGCAAACAAACCAAGCAGCCCAAAAATTATAAGCGGTCACTGCTACCATCTTCTTCGTCCATTTTGCCAACAATCTACGCAGAGAATAGAGACTCCTTCGCGGATACGAATGGCAATCTCAGCAGCAACAACAACAATACTCACAGTGACAACAGCGAAGACGAAGACGACGACAATCGGAAAATGCCCGCCAATAAAACTCTAACGTCAACGGCCACAGATGATGATAAAGAACAACAACGTCGTCGGAGTCAAATTCAAGATGAATTCGTACCAGCTCAGTTGCAACCTAAAGGCAATGGCAAGAAGAAGAAATCCTCTTCCAATAGTAATAGTGTCAAGGGAGGGTCGAAAACAGATGGTGGTCGTACGGGGAAGAAGTCATCCTCCACCAAAACATCGTCGACAGTTACAGATACATCGTGGGATGAATTGGGGGATGAAATTGCCTCGGCTTTGCATCAATCTCTCATGGTGGACGATGGCAGACTGAATATTCATGATTCATATGCCCCTGTAACGAAGAAATCGTCGTCAAGCAAACAAAAGACAAGCAGCAACACCACCACCACCACCAATAACAACGATGACAATCACGACAATACGAATGCTGCAGCTGCCCTCCCTCCATGGAAATGTCCAGCCTGCACTTACAAAAATGAACCACTCCACCTCGTATGTTCCGTCTGCGGTACAGCCGCCATAACTGCTAGCATCCATCATAATAATACTCCACCACCTCTCAATTCCTCCCTCAATAAATCGGGGGGAAGCTCTTCCAATAGTGCACGATCCGTTGGTGTGAATAATAATGTGATGGGGAGTAGTGCCTTATTCCATGATTCCAATCTATCTCAACAACAACAACAACAACAATACAATCCTCATCATCGATATCATGGAAGTACCGAAAGTTTATCCAATTATGATTATTTACGACGTAGTTCCTTCGAACGATCGGTAATTACTACATCGGATAGTTTTTTGAATAACAACAACAATTCTCTTCGAGCATCTTCCTTTCATCCCACTACAAATAATAATATACCAATTATTGGTGATCCACATATAGGTCATCGACGAATGATGGGACGACGTCAATCTGATGAAATGTCCAATGATTCCTATGAGGGAGGAGGAGGACCATTACGTTCCTCGTTTAATAATGAACATCGACGAAGTTCACGTGAATCCTATCAGGAACGTAGGAGACCATCGATTGAGGAATATTATCGAGCAAGACGTAGTACCATTGAAGGGAGAGATAGAGATAGTGGAGGTGGTGGTGGTGGTAGTAGACATCATAGAACAAGAAGTCGACGAGGTGGTGGAGACATTTATGATGATAATGATTCATTATCACGACGATCGAGAAATTCACGAGATGATTACCATCCTCATCATCGTAGTAGCAGTAGTAAGGATTATCGTAAGAGTACTATGATGGATATGGAATATGGGTATGAACGAGACAGAGGAGGAGGGGGGAGTTCAAGTGTGGGTCGATATCGTGGAAGTCGTAGTAGTGATGAGGGTAGAAATCGTGATGATTATTCCGAAGCATCGGAATCTCTTGGTACCAAAGGACGAATAACGGGGGGTAAATATTATGACGATGGAAGTATTATCTCTGAAATGTCGGATGATGAAGCCACATTTGCGGAACGGACGGTACGGACAATGCAAACTATTAAGAAGATGGTCATACCCTCGGGGGAGGTGACAATTATTTATACTGATGTGCAGGGTTCCACGGCATTATGGGAGGCGGATCCAATGTCAATGAAGAAGGCTACTGATATTCATGATAGTATTATACGGCGGTGTTACTCTGATCACGGGGGATATGAAATTTCCACCGAAGGAGATGCATTCAACCTAGCATTTCAACACCCCGCCGACGCTATTGGGTTTGCCTTAAAGGCTCAATTGGCCCTATACCGTGCCAAGTGGCCGGAAGGGACGTTAAATCATCCGGATGGGTGTGATAACGAGAAGAAGAAATTTCGAGGATTTCGTGTCCGATTTGGAATGCATCATGGTCCCACTACAAGTACTGTTCATAAAACGACAGGCCGGACAACCTATCAGGGTGAGGCGGTGGAAATTGCCAAGGCTATAGAAAAAATGTCTCATGGAGGACAAATATTAACAACTGTCGAAACGTGGCGAACGGTTAGTGGTATGGCAGAACAATTATTAGGAAGTCCACAAGTTATGGATTGTGGCGAGCATTTACTGTGGGATCCCAAGAAGAGTGATCTTGCGAAGAAGAAGGCATCATCGAAGAAGGTATTGTCGAAACGGATTGTACAGCTTGTTCCGAATAGTTTATCATATGACTTTTTTGCCGCGAGGGGAGGTCAAGAAGTGAAGGAGGGGGAAGCTCCTCAAAAGGTTTGTGGCAGAGTCTTCCCGCCGCTGCTGTCGCATGGTCAACTATCAACTTCCTTTCTTAATGCGCCCTATATTGGGAACAAGGTCGCCATGGTATTTGTGTATACCGACAAAATGGAAGCCCTCGAGGAGAAGGAGAGAAAGAAGAATTACAAGATTCTTGCGAAGTATGTGAGATCACACCTCATGCGTCTTTCTCCACCCGGATATGAGTGTCAAGAAGATAAAGGAAGTTGGATGTTGGCGTTCGATCGGATAGATAATGGTATCAACTTTGGTTTAGATTTGAAGGAAAATGTCATGAAGAATGCAAAGCTATTAGGAGACGTTGACAAATCGCAGGTATTCCGTGTTGGTATTCACTGGGGACCCTTTTTGAGTATGGGCCCACACACCGTGACAGGCCACGCGGATTACTTTGGTCCAATTGTCAACAGAGCTGCTCGTGTGGCTGCGCAATGTGAGCCGGGGCAAGTATGCGTTGGTGTTCCCATGGGCACGGACGAGGAACCACCGGATCCTGGTCCAACCGTGGAAGTAGATGTGCTTGGAGTGAAGCAGCTAAAGGGAATATCAATCGAGATGGCAATATTTGGATGTCGGAAAGTGGACAAGAAGCCGGACGAATCATAGAGGAGGAATCATGACACAGGAAGTAGCTGTTTAAGACGTTAGGTTTTCCCTTACCTTTGATGAAACCCACGGCATTAGTCAGCCTCTTCGTTTTCTTAGTCGAAAATTGCAATATTCTTTCCCCCTTCACATGACCAAAAGACAATGCATTTGAAGGAAGGTAGCACAACTGCACAGACAATCGACTTCGTGTAGAGAGAGGTAGCATACCCAGTCCTCATTCCGTGGCGAAAGAAGTAGGTACATGCAATCAATCACCCTCTTGATCTTTCCGCAGGACAAATACAGAGCTTAGAAAGAACGTATGGAATGAATGACTAACCACTATCACTAATTTCTACGCGTGTATCCAACAGAGGATATTACTTTCTCCAATCACATATACCGATGAATGAAACGAATTCGGGTAGGACATCCTTTCAACCGCCTTTAGAAGAATGATTCCAAAACATTTTTCTTGATACTCCTTGGTGCGCCTTGCTTTGCTTTCTTTTTTAGTTCACTTTTCTCAAGCTTAAACACTCCCTCAAGACGCTGCCACCAATATGCATTGGTGTCTTCGTACAAGACTTGCACCACTTAGTCTTGCTGCATATCTCGATGCCGCATTGCAGACTTGGTGCAAACAGCCCACAACGTAAACACTGGACAGGATTTCCCTCTATCGGGATGAAAGGACCAAAGAAATCACGATGCCGTCCCTCCTCTCCAACAGGTTCATTCGGGCCACTCTTTTCATCACCATCGCCTTCCACAGTGTTGGCAACTATGATACCCATATGACCTTGCGAATCCCACATGTCTTCAATCTTGGTTGTTAGAAACGACGGTATTTCACGAATCCGGTCCACATGGACGATATCGTGAATGTTCCTGGGAAGGGATGCTCGCGACCGGGCATCCTCCTCACGGCCAAGCTGTCGTTTTAAGTTGTGAAAACGATTCTTGAGATTGTTATCCGTCCTACCGGGGATAATCTTTGACATGATTGCCCACTTTGTCCCAACGGTGGCAAACATTCTCCAGATAGTTGCATCTTCAATGGGGGTAAAGTCCGTCGTTTTGAGACGAGGGTTGAGATGGTTGACGTAGCGTTCTCGACACTGTTTTCCAGTGCGTTCAGGGACCCCAGGATTGAGATTCTGCGAGGACAGATTGGATGCAATCAAAGACCATTTTAGTGGGTGCTTCATTTGTAGTACCAGGTCAAGGAGGCACTCATCTTCACTCTTAAACCAGGCCTTAGCCAAGGCCTTCTTAGTGTTACCATCCTTGGAAGCGGAAGACGGTTCGCCTCGACCTTTCGCTCTGCCACGGGGTGGAGTTTGTGCCAACTCATCGTCGTCGTCATCATCATCACCATCATCGGGGTGGTGATAATATCCTCCGTAGTGTTGCTGCCAATGATGAGGACCACCCTTCTTCTCCCAACTTCCATAAGGAAGAGGAGGAGGTGCTCCTGGACCACCTTCTTCGCCGTGCTTGGAGGAGAAGGAATGAGTAAAATTGGGAGGGAACAGCTGAAATTGCTGCGCAGCTCCGCCACCAACACCTCCGTTTCTCCCCATACCAAACGAACCATTATTATTCAATCCGAAGGAAGACATTGAACTCATCTCTGTAAGATTGAAGTTCAATTGGTTCATCAATTGACGTTGCTGCGACGGACCACCTTTCAATCTCATCGTCTTTTCATCTTCCATGGGTAGCATACCAAAACTTTGCCCCAATCCAAAACTAACTGCATTGGAGAGACTAGGGAGTCTACTCAACAGTTGAACGTCCGTAGTTGGACCTCCCATTGATTCGGCTCTCTTGAGTGCATTGAAATACTCCCTGTACTGAACCTTGGTGGTATGATCTTCGCCAATACGAACCCATTCGGTATCACCGTCTGGATATCGGAGCAAATGTTGACCAGTAGAAGAGTCAAATTTGAGAACGGTGGCAATGTACCACTGTTGATCGACGGGCCAGAATACTCGGACCTTTTTGTCGGTCATACATTCAGCGCAGTATCTGAGTTTTTCGTGAAATAGATATATTTGGTTTGAGAAAACAAAGAAATGATAAGAAGACAGGCACAGCATCCTCATTAACAAGTGAAATAATAGCTGTGTCAGCGCTAACTCTCCCTGATCGCATAACGATACACGAAGAACAGAGCAACCAAACAGAGACATCCAAGGTAAATGCAACAACAGTACAAAAGAACTCACCTCTTTTCCTCTTTGCTCTCACTCTTATTCTCCTGTCGCAGCTGCTGATCGTCCTCCTCTTTGTTATCCTCCTCGGGATCATCAAATAATAACAATGCACCGTTAGCGGCGCTATCTGCAATGCCACACCCCGAGCAGCACAATGATTGTTGTTTTTTCGTCCTTGAGTTGCCAGCCGTTGTTGCGCCACTGCCTCCTTTTGTAACAGCCACTGCATTTGCAACAGACACTTCGTTTAGTCGCTGCTGTTTAGTTTTGTGCTGTTCTTCGTCCGAAGCAGCAGCGCTATCGGCAGCGTCGATTGAAGATGTTCGCTTTCCCATTTTGAGAAAAAATATTTAAATGTTTTTCAAATGACCGCTGGACAAGTTGGTATCTGATATGTCCTTCTTCGACAGTTAATATCTCGTCACTGTTATTGATTGAGAGACGCTTGTTACCCGCCTCCTTCTTCTTGAGATGAATTGCTGTTCAAGCTGGAGTGGATTGAACGGATTGGTCCCATCATTCATGGCGATGCGGCTCAAGGCTCAACGCATGAAGCTGATGAAGGCGAGAAAGTATCTAGAAACAACAATTTGATGTGAGTATGCGCAATGCTAAATAGGTACCATATGTAGGTTGTACACACGGTCTATGGGAATTCCGTCGGGCACCGGGCTAGCCCACGTAGTTTTGAATATATTACCTACTTATGTAAGAGAATGTAAGAGTAGGAGTACGTTATGGATGTATGTATGATCGAGATACATGCTGAGCGCTGAGCGCTGGTTTCTCGCAGGTAAAGTGGTAGGGAAAACTAGAACGGACCAGGGCGGTCCGCTAGAGGAGAGCAGATGGGCGGGAAGT
>JALLBJ010000647.1:0-15379 GCA_036940105.1 Skeletonema potamos | reverse complement strand
CAATTTAATGTCGGTACTTAGATTCATGTCATGTAGAAGAAAAGCAACGTATCGTATTTCTTTCTTCAGATCCTATTTGTGGATATTCCTGCTAACTTATTGTTCATGTTTGCTTGGCAACTTTGTAGAGGAGCAGCTAGAAAAGAATTTGTATTTGGATTGGATGTACCCAGCTCCCTGTTCTTGGTCGCTGACGCTGCTGCATTCTGAGCACCGAGTTGTATGTTGGGTGGACCCAAGAAAGCAAAGATCACAGTTCCATGGTAGATGTGATGGCGGATTTAATCTTCGGTGCTCCTCTAGAAGAAAAGCAAATAATACACCTTCGGTTCCTTTAGATATCACCCAACAACTTCGTGCAAGCAAAAAAGATTCGCATTGGATATGGTTAGAGCTTTGATAGGGAACATAAATGAACCATCCTCGAGAGAGAGCATTCGGTGCAGATTGTGTTGCCACAAGTACCTAAGTACGTTATTTAGGTAGGTACTACGTCGCTCAAAACTTAGATATCCGACTTGCACTTCGCTCCACTTGGATCTTCGGGCTGGTTGTTGTGTGATCGGCAGCTTCCTGTCATTGCAGTGGTCGGTGGAATTTTACAGGGAACTGTTAACGTCGTTGTTTGTTGATCTACGCTAGTGTAATTCTATACACAAAAATGAAGAGGCCAGCGTCCTCATCGTCTTTACCAATTCATTCCCTTCTCTCATCTCAACGAAAATCAAATTCAAATGAAATAATTCGGGGAGGAGCGCAAGCAGTGGAAAAAGGGTATGAATATTATCAAGACGATGACGAAGAAGACTACGCGGGCGTTGATGATGAGGGCTATTATCTCGTGGGTGACATTGAGGAAGATGTTGGGGAAGAGTACGAGTATTTTGACGACAACGATAATTACGGTGAAGGAGTAGTGGAGGGGGATGGATATTATTATTCAGACGAAATGTATGATGAGGGAGAAGAAGGCGATGAAGAGGGATATTTTCACCTACATGATATTGACGAGGATGGTGACAAATCCACCGCCCCCTCAAAACGATTCAAACTGCCCCGAGCAACTCTTTCCATCAGCGGCATTCCCACGGCAATACCAAAGGCAATGTCTCAATTATCGACACTGCCATCAACTTTAAAAGATATGAATTGGGAAGGCATTATGACTGGCGGTGGAGGTCCTGCTGCTGCCGCAGCAGTGCTCTCAATTGTCATGGTGGCACTTGTGACACGTACATTTGTTTTTGGAGGCAGTCACAACAATTTAACTGGCAGGGGGGACAAAAAGAAGACTAAACGAAACTGGAGGGGGAGACTAATATTGCCAACAGGAATGGGGGAAGATAAAGACCAGGAAGAGGCCAATGTCAGCGGTGATGTTGATGAGGATGGGGTAGACACAACCGAAAAGTATGGAGATTACTCAAACGCTTTTGTTGATGCGGTTCGAAAAATGGAAGATGATGATGACACAATTGATTTGGATTCGGCTCAATATGATAATACAGGCAGCGTCAGTAAACGGCGTCGCATTGCAAAAAGTTTGAGGCGAGCATCGTCGTCGATGACAGTATTGGCATCAAATGCACGGGTATGGATTCGTGGACACACGGGAGTGTTGGGTCGGGGGGGGGAGAAGCGTCCGTCTAGTGATGAACTGACTGAGTCTACCGTTGCGGATGTCGATGCAGCGTTGATGGGTGATGAAGAGGATGATACAAATGACCTCTCGGCAGATGAGTCGAATGACGAATTAGAAGAAGAGATCCCATCATCACCATCATCGTCGACCGATGTAAAACGTTTAAAGCGACAGCTGGATGAAATGTCGGAATCTCGTAAATCGCTGGAAAAGGAGTATGAAGCTTCGCTCCGCATGCTCCACGAGGCACGCATGGAAGTTCAAAAGATGAAAAAGGTCGCTAAAACTGCGATGGATACTTCAGCTCGTGAGGAAGAACAACGAGATAAAATGGATGTTATGGTCAAGAAGTTGGATATGAAGTACAAAAGTCAGATGAAGGATCAGATTGAGCAACTCCGTATCAAGATGGAGGGTAAGCTTCGTTCGGAGGTACAACTTGAAATGCAAGAAAGGATGGAATCTCAGCTACAGGAACGATTGGAGGAGCAGGAAGAACAAGTCGAAGAAAAGGTGCAGCAGCGTCTTGGGGAGGAGAGGGCGCAATACCAAGAAGAATTGAATCGAAAATTCAAGCAGGAGGTTGACGATGCAGTCTCCGCTGAAATGGAATCCGCCGTCGACATTGCCGTCGAAGAGGCAATACAACGCGAGCGTCAAAAGGCGCGCGAGGAGATGATGCGAGTACGACAGGGAATACAAAAGGTGCTGGAAAGGGAGAGAAAATTGATGAGAGAACAGGTTCGTAGGGCTACGGGGCAAGTTAGGGAGTGGGTGGTGAAAAAGCAGCAGGATCAATTATTGCAACAAGCTGGGCAGTTGCAAGAGGAGGCTCAAAAATTGCAGGGATTGGCCAGGTCAAGAGCAGGAGGTAGAGGAGGAATGGGCACTGCAACTGGCGTTAGTACCGGTTCATCTCGTCGAGGTCGCCCTTCTCCCAGAGACGAGTACAATGATAGGTATGAAGATACCGATGGCGAAAGTGACTTATGAGAAGAGCCCAGCGAAGCACTGAGGATATGATCGTCATCTGAATCTACATTTACTAATATTTGGGGTCAAATTTGCAAGAAATTTAAACAGGGGTGGGGTGAAAAAAGAGAGAAGATAGTGCAATTAACATCTATTATTTTACTTCACATTGCATAACAGGATTGTTGACTTAACGTTGATCGTTGGCACGGATGGTTAATTAAAAAGCTCCCCAGCAAAATAATTCAATCAATTGGACGCGTGGAATATTTTTTAATGACGCAACTTCAACTCGGCGATCTTTCCCTCAAAAAGGCACCGACCGACAACACTTCATCGAAAAGACCACTCTACTACACTGCTTAGCCCTCAGCCGATAGATCGAAGAAGCCAACTCGAATTGGTAGATACAGCAGCTCATCATCATCAAATTAATAAAAATGGTGAAATCCTCCACGCTGCTAATTGGTTGCTTATGCGTATCAAATACACTTGCATTTGCTCCGCCAACATCCATAATATCCACTCCTACTGCCACAACTACAACATCGTCATCCCTCCACGCCTCTTCTGATGAGGCACAATATGACTGTCTTGTGATCGGCGGTGGAATCTCCGGCTCTACCTTGGCACACAATCTACACAAATCCAACCTCAACATTCTCCTCGCTGAACAACGAGATTATCTCGGCGGCAATGTCCAATCAGTAGTCCACACTGATGAGGATGGGAATGAATTCATCTTTGAAAAGGGACCCAATAGCTATGCGACACAACCATCCATTATTCGCATTTCACATGAGTTGGGTATTGATGATCAGCTTGTATTTGCAAATGAGTCATTGCCCCCATGGGTGAATCATAATGGGAAACTCCATCCATTGCCCAAGGGAAAGGGGGGCAAAGGACCCAAGGGGCAGATTGAATTGGTCTTTGGTCCGAATGGTGTATTGAAGTTTGCTTTAGCGGGGGATTTACTCTCATGGCCTGGAAAGATTCGTGCGGGGATAGGGGCTTTCTTGGGACATATGCCACCCCCCGACAACAAAGAGGAGACGATTAAAGATTGGGTAACACGTATCCTTGGTGACGAAGTATTCTACCGAATCATTGATCCATTCGTTAGTGGGGTGTATGCTGGAGATCCAACGACGTTGAGTATGAAAGCGGCATTGCCCAAGATTTCACGTATTGAGGATTATTCCTATAAGATTGATTGGAATAAGTTTGGGGCTATCTTTTATGGTGGACTTGCACGTCAGGTGGAACTTACGAAGGAGAGGAAGGCAGATCCTCCCAGTCCGGAATGGGTGGAATTTGAGTACGGTAATCCTGGAAGTTACAAGAGGGGATTGAGTGCATTGCCAAATGCGATCTATAACAAGCTTGGGAGTGACATCATCAAATTGGAATGGACTTTGAAGAAGGTTGAGAAGAAGGGTGACACTTATGTCGTTACATTTGATACCCCCAATGGACAGGAAACTGTCACCTCCAAAGCTGTTGTGAGTACCATCCCTACGCATGCCATGGGAGCATCCCTGGAACCTGTGCTACCTGGTTCAACTGAATTGTTCACCAAGGAACGGCAAATCATTAACCGAAAGGGTGTATACTACCCACCCGTGGCGGCGGTAACACTGGCCTATCCCAAATCAGCATTCAAGGATATCGAACTTTCTAATGACTTTGGCAACTTGCAAAACTTGCCAGGATTTGGATTACTCAATCCACGCACAGAGGGTATTCGTACATTGGGTACACTTTGGAGCTCCAGTCTCTTCCCAGGACGGTGCCCCAAAGACTACAATATTCTTCTGAATTATATTGGTGGGTCACGTGATCCTGAGATTGGGACCATGTCGGAAGAAGCTGTAATTGCGGCAGTGGATAAGGATTTGCGTAAGGTGTTGTTACAGACTAGTGCTCCTGAACCAAAGGTGTTGGGGATCAAGGTATGGCCTACTGCCATTCCTCAATACGAACTAGGACATTTAGAGTTAATGAAGGAGTTGGAAGGTATGGAACGTAAGGTAGAGGGAGGCGGTATCTGGGTTTGCGGCAACTACAGGAGTGGAGTTGCCTTCCCTGATTGTGTCACTTTTGGGTATGAGCATGCCAAGGTTGTGAAGGAGTATTTGGATAACAAAAAATAGATACCATAACTTTAGATTAGAATACTCATGCTTTACTTTGAACTAATCTACATACTGCTGCTAATGCTCACCTTCATTTTAGCAGGCACGCAGAATACATAAGAGAGAAGGAAAGAAGCAGCTGCATCTCGAGGGCACACTTTTTCCTATTAATTCCTACGTTTCAAAAACGGCCCGCCCCCTGCCGGCCATCACCATCACTATTATTAGGCAGCAACAACACAACGACAATAAAGACAACAACTTCTGGAATTATTATTAAAAATAATAATAACAATGGCGGAGCTGGACCCGTCCATCGCCCTCCCCCTCCTTCGAGGCCTTGCTCGTAGCACGGGTTATACCAAGCAACATCATCATCATCATCATCAACAACAACGAGAAGAGGATAAAAAATCTACGACATCAATTGACGGCAAGCCATCATCATCATCGTCGTCGTCGTCGTCATCTTCGCCTGATAAATCGTCGTCATTGAACCAACCTGCCACGACTCCAAGCAGCTGCAAACAAAAATCACCACAGCAAACGGAAAAAGACGACAGCGCACACAATGCACAGCAAAAGCAACCACCCCTTCCAATAAAATTACATCATCTCCTCTCCTCCAATACTAATGAGAATGTAGTGCACTGGAGGCCACATGGGCGAAGTTTCCAAGTGTGTGATTATTCCACTCTCTTGTCTCTTCTAGAGGTTGTTCCTGTCGCTCCGACGACGAGAGAAGAGGGGGGCGGCCAACCAACGCAAGGTGGTGGCGGTGGCAGTGATGGCAATAATAATAATAATGGCAGCAGCAGCCCCACAGGAAATAATAACAATGATGAAGCAAAAAAACAACTCTCCAAAATATTGAAAGGTTGGGGATTTCATCAATTCGAATCGGGAATGGACGTGGGGACATTTTACCACGAGGATTTTTTACGTTGTCATTTGGACAAGTGTAGTACTAGCACGACTTTGTTAATGTATGATGAGGGGAGGATAATATCGTCGTTGTCATCGTCTTCATTGTCGCCAATGGAAGAAGAAGAAGAAGTGCAGGAGGATGAGGATGAAGAAGATAATGACAATGAAGAAATTATGGAGGAAGAGGGAGGGGTAGAAGGAGACGTGGAAGCAGAGGTTCTTTCCAGTGTGGCCGCCTCCGCCTCAGCAGCAACAGGTGGTGGAGGGGTTGGAAACAGCAACAGAGCCCCAACCCATGAAGAAAGTACCTTCATGTCAATCACCGCATGTGCCGATGTTAATATTGCACGTCAATATTTAGAAATGAGTGGGAATCAATTGGAGATGGCGGTGAGTTTATTTATGGATCACAACTTAGGTGGTGGTGGTGGTGCCGTCGCTCTCGGCGGTGGTGGATCTACATCGTCCTCCCCCGCAGCACGATCGTCACGGACCAATGATAAATCACCATCCAATAAAAAGAAGGGTCAATTGAAGCGGAAAAAGGCGGCCAAGAAGAAGAAAAATGAACCCGACTTTTATACAATGACACCCATGCCACTACTTATACCATCATCCCAGAAGAAGAAGACATTGGTTCTACCAGCGCAAAAACTTGTTCAATCGGCGCTCAAAGAATATTGTGCCTTCCGGACGATTCGTCGGGCATTGTTAGCTTGGATACGGATACGTCGGTCGAATCATTTGCAGCGGGAACGTCTGTCGTCTACCCAAGCGAACAAGTCTTTACCTTCCTACAACAAGGGTGATTTCCATCATCATCATCATCATCATGGCACACGTCATTTTTTGTTTCAGTCATTATTACACCCCTCCCTCCCCGTGCGACGTTGCGCAGCACGTATGATTTTACACAATCTTCACCATGATGACACTGATGATGATGATGATGATGGCAATAGACGAATGTCCCACAAGAACAAGATCTTGGAGTTACAAGAAGTTCTCATCGTTTTACTTCATGGAGTCATGTTCCATGAAGCACCCTATCAAATAGAGAGTTTTGTCGTCGGTAGTAACGGTGGACCTGCGACACTACCTCCATCATTGCATGGGAAGCAGCAACAACAACAACCAAAATCATCACAGGGAGGCGGTGACCCGGCTATTCAACTAATGGCCATGCTACTCGCCTTAGTATGTGATGGAGGCTTCAGTAACATAATTGTGGAAGACAAAGTGAAGGATATTCAACAGGAACAACAAAAATATTGCGCTACGGGAGGACAAGCGTCATCGTCAATGGATGCAATGGTGATGGGGATGTTCCTGCATCGCGATGAGGATATATTATGTAAATCCGAATTGCGGGCATTGTCATCTGATAGTATTGAGTCGTTCGTCGCTAGTGGAGGGTTGCGATGGGCATGTGGGAGTATTGTTAGATTATGCCACTTATTGGTTCATGGGATTGAGGGTGATGATAATAGTGCTGCAGCATCAAGTCGATACGGGCGACAGGGCAGTGAAAGTGATGATTCAGGTTACGACCGCGATGTGGAACGAATGAATGATCCTGCAGCCCGAATGATTCAGACCCGACTTTTGTTACTGATTGATCTCGTTTACAAGTTAGTCTTGTTTGGAACAGTACCCGCTGCGGTGGATAGAAGAGGTCCATTTACGACTGTAGACGACAACAACAACGGCAAGGATAAAGAGAGAAAGCGTATGCTTGAAAAGGCAATCGCACGAAGGAAAGAAAACAGAGAGAAGGTAGCTAGGATGTTTGAAGGCTCCTCTGGCGATACATCGCGGACGTCGGGTTTATCAGCACTGCGCCAGTCATTACGATCTACTATCGCATCAGGCGGTGTGGGTTCGCCTCAGCTCAGTAGCGACAAGCGTACTGGGAACACAAATGACAATGGCGGTGGTGGTGGTGGTGGGGATCTACCAAATCCAAACGTGGCAGAAGAAAATCGTCAACGGAAAGAGCGAAGAAAGTCTTCGTTGGAGAGGGTCCATGAAATATTTTGGTCTTCGACCCTGCCTGCTGCAAAATGCATTCCTTCTTCCAATATTGAATCAGACAGTCAACGTGACAACACGGGAAACTTAGGTGGCAGTTTTTCTCCACTCGCTTGCCTCATTGCTGCATATGAGATCCTTCGTTCAACACCTGCTAGCAAGTCTGCTCTTGCCACAAATGGTCAGCTTCGGGGGCTAGAAAAGAGCATCGCCACATTAGCACGATTAGTCGACCCGGCTGCAGCTAGTGCAGTTGTCGTATCGGACCCAGATATTCCTTGTGGAATGAAATTACCGCAAAATGCGTCATCTAAAAAACGTGATAGAGCATCCTCTCATGCATCTCAAGATAGTCATCGGAATTCTTCGTCTCCCTCGCGAGCTGACCGAGCGCAACAAATGAGTGACTCACGAGCAAAAAGGGCGAGGACGTCTGGAAATGTTACATCTATTCTGGAGCGATTGACTGAAGTAGACGTGCCTATGGCGAACAGGCCTAGTGGGCCATCAGCCGCTATTAGTGGGGGTGCTGCTGCCCGTGCATCGCTCGCATCGCAGGAAAGTTCTAGTTCAAACTCATTATTCGCTTCACGTTATCGATCTGCTATGGAGAGCATGCTCCGAGGGGCTACCAGTAATCCTTCTCCGTCTCGAGAAGGATCGTTGAGCCGTATACTTGCCTCATCTGGAGCTGCTCCTAGGCTGACTGGTGTTGGGACCAGACCAGGATCATCATATTCAGCTCGGTCTTCGTCAACGGCTGGATCGCCGAATAGGTCTATTCGTGCTCGAGCAGTTGCGTCTGGTCAGGTGGATGAATGGCGAGAATTAGATGCCGATGAAGGTCAAGCCATAGACATGGATATGGAAGATATTAACGACGATGAAGACGATAACCCGCTTGTGGAACATGATGGCTCGGATGGGTCAGAGAGTGAATTTGAAGAAGTAATAGACATTCATGAGGGCGGAGATGGTGCAATGAATGGAGGTGGCGCCAATGGAGAGGATGATGAGGGTGATGGATCATGCGATGACGAGGACACGGACGAAGAACTTTTCGAAGATAATGGTCAATTTGACGATGCTGTGATCAACATGGAAGAGATCAATGTCGATGCCTCTACTCAGCGGGAAGACCATCACACGCACAGTCGCAATAATCCACATCGACAATCTGTGGCGGCTCGTAGTCTTACTTCACGTGCTGGGGCAATACCTTCACCTATCGAATTGGCTGCACAAAAAAAGAAACGAGAGCATGCTTACCTCAGGGCGGCGATGCAACTCCTCGAGTCGCAGTACCCAGACTCGTCACGAAAAGGTGCAGCTCTGGTGAGCGAAAGAGAGATGAGGAAGAACCGTCTACATTCTATTTTTGCCCACCCGACCGCGATAATTCCGTCTCCGTTACTTTCATATAGTGCAGAAGTATCTCTTCTTCGATCGATTTGTAATATAGTGAAGCCCCCGAGAAAGCCGCTGAATCTCAAAATATTCATGAGAAGAGCACCGACACAAGAAGAATTCTTTCGTGGTTCACTCTCTCGTAATCCCATCAGTCTGTCATCATTGAAGGCTGGAACTTCAAACCCGCAAGGCTCGGGTGCAGGGGATGAGAGATCATCCAGTGGACCTGACGAACCCCGGGTTAGTGACTTGCGTCTTCATATCGCTAAGGACTTGCAAATGGAGGATTCGGCAGAGCTGTTAGAACTGCTTGTTGCGAACAAGATTTTAGACATAAATTTGAAGCTGCGAGTCGTGCAACAAGTCCTGTGGAGGAAGTATGTGGAGGAAAATGCTACTAGTGCATCTTCCCTTGTTGCTGGAGCAGGCCCTGGGCATCAGATGATTAGTACCGGGTCAGGGCTCTCCATGATCTTCAGCAGTGCCGGGTTGACAGGTAGAGGAGGACGGAATGGAGCCGCTGCTGATGATAATGCGGTCCTTGCTTCCTTCCCTCCCATGGTTGTTACGTACCGATTGGCAGGTGTGGATGGTGAAGCCACTGAAGATAAAGTTGAACCAGATGATTTAGAAGATCCGGAGGCGCCTTCGTCTCAAAACTCTCCTGAAGCCCGCGAGCGGCGCATGGAAATGGAATTCGGAATTACTCGTATTGTCACGCAAAACCGAGGAATCCCTGTTTTGCTTGCTTCTATTCATGACACGATTTCCGATTTGTTACGTCGTATACGAAGAGACGAGGTAGCAAGGAAGCGGCAACTTCAGCATGGTACTCTAGATTCCAATGCTGATGGCAATCTGACGAGGGAGATGTTTGCGAAAGCTCCGCCCTGTCCTGGATTGATACTCCTGCGTCACTGCGCAAATCTTACTGAAAACCGGAAGAAACTTTTAGCGAATAGAGCTCCAACAATCTTGTTACGAATGTTGTTGGATATCTTGAATTCGATGAATAGGTCTTCACCAGGCCGCAAACGTTCATCGACCATTGACTTTTCCTTAGGTGCGATGGATGTCGACAGTGCGGACAACGTGAGCTTGTCGGGATCGGTAGCAAGCTCTTCACGAGATCGTATAAAAGGGGGACACACTGAAGGCAACCCAACGACTCAAGCGTTACAAGAAATAATTGAGTTGCTCGCTTCGGATATTTCTGCTGAACTTGCAAATAACTCGAACAAGATGTCTGCGACAAGTTCATTTGCAGATCTCAGTAAACTTACTGACCAACAGACAGGCGACAACGAAGATGATAGAACACTTCCCCTTGTATTAAAGTCGTTGCATTCTACAGACTTGAGCCCTCCTTTGCGAAACGTCATTGCAAAGCTGCTTCCTTTCTTGACATATGGGCAAGTATCGCAATCGAAGGAGCTTGCATCATATTTCGCAAGATACATCAGCTTAGAGTCACTTGGTAGGATGGAGGAAGACTCCATTCTAATGAACACTTTCGTGGAAACAGCGATCAACCTCCCACCTGTGGCTGTCTGTGACAACTTGAGAACTGCATTGATCCGAAACGGGTTTGTAGAAAAAGTGCGAAATTTTTTGATGGAAGGTGCGCCATTGTATCCACCACCGTGGTCATCTGCACTGTCTCCGAAATCATCGGAAGTATCGTCAGATAACGATGTCCTCAAAGAAGAATGGAGACGATACTTCGATCGCCCCGGGGTGGACAACGCATTCCAAATATTGACGGGACTCTGCTCTAAGCATGCTTCAACTCAGCTGTTTCTTTCGAATATCTCTGAAGATGGAAATTCGAACGACCGCAGCCTTAGTTTGCTAACGCTCTGTCACTGGATGGAAAGTACTTCCGACAACATTTCGTCTGGAATAAAAAATCCAAATGGGATCCTTGCTGAAACATTGCTTGACACCTTGAAAGATGGGAACAAACCCGCATCAGAAAAGATAGATGCTATTAGAACGAAAACTCGAGACAGAAAGCGAGAAATCGCTGAAGAGCGCCGCAATAAGGCGTTGAAGGGGATGAGTGCTTTTGGACCGATGAGTGGCACGTCCGTCGCAGATTCTGCGCCCGCCGGTGCGTCTTCAACTGACAACAGATCTTCGTCCATGTTTGCTTCGATGTTCGGCCTGTCCTCTCTCTCTTCCTCGTTGATGCCATCATCGGCGCAAACAAGGACACGAGCTTCCTCCGTCAAAAGCGCAGAGGCCATTCAGCCTGCGAAACCATCCTGGATGGCGGAAATGGAGGCCCTTGACGACGAGAAAGGCGTCACATGTGCAGTTTGTCAAGAAGGACGAACTTTACAGCCATCGGAATTACTCGGGCTTTATGCTTACATGAAAAAGGTCACAATAGCTGCAGGGCAAGGAGGTGCAACAGGTGATATAGACGGTACAGTAATGTTGTTGTCACTCCCTATCTCTCTTCCTAGTTCCAGTGTCGATACTTGGTTTCGGAAGGCAAGAATCGCTGCTAATGCACTAGAAGGGTCCGCTCATGCATTAACAGCCATGTCCGCTGCCAATTCTATTTCAAGCGGCAGCAGTGGCCGATCAAATCATTTCATCACAACTGTTTCAGCTGGAAATGCAATACACTGCAGCTGTCACTCCAAAGCCAAGGCAGCTGACCGAAATCACCCCAAGGCTCCAAAAAGTAAGTTGGATGTGGGTACGTTTTAATTTCTAGTTTTGCCTCGTATTTTGTGCTCATTTTGCATTTTTACCATCAATTATAGGTGAATGGGAAGGTGCTAGTTTGAGGAATTCAAGGGTGACTTGCAATGTCATCTTGCCTCTTGTTTCTACAAAGACATCATCTGTTCCACTCATGTCAGTTGAAAATGCGCTGGCAGATGTAAACCACATCATGACAAATACCCTTGGCGTGCGCCCAAAATCTATGCTTTGGAGTTTTTTGCATGATATTCGTTTCCTTCTTCTTCGCATGGCTTATGGAGAAGCATTGAATGCAGACTGTGGAGGAGGATCTTCTTCTTCCAACTTCTTGCTTGCTTTGTATCAACTTTACACTGCGGATATGTTTGCGCGGAATGCCGAGCACGAGGAGTCCCCGGAAGTATCAAAACACGCACGAAATCTAAGCTACGGCTTTTTGGTTGGTGAATATATTGTGGATATGCCGTCGTTTGATCGACATTCGAACAGTCGGTCGAAAAGACTGGAGAGGGGAGTAGCCGAATCTGCCCCTATGGCGGCTTTGTGTTCAATTCTATTTTACAACGTAGATGAAACTGGCAGCGGGGCGAACAAGAGTCCAAGTCTAAAGACGAGCAAGGAACCATCACCTACGCGTCAGTGGGAGCTGAACAAAGCTAAATTCCTCGCCGGACTGATTCGTTGTGCCGGGCATAGGCATTCACTTGGACTCACAGACAGCGGCTGTGCAACCTCAAAAGGTCTCTCGGCCGGTCGGAAGAATGTTGAAAAGACTAGATCTTTTGTGGAGTGGCGCAAAGAAGACATTGGCAGTTTGGGAGGCATTCATACCACTGCTCGTAGTAGGTCACCGAACAAAACTACAATCATAGATGACTATGGCCAAGCTCTGAGACCAATGATCACTCTGTACGCAGTTTTTGATCAGCTATCGAAAGAGTTTGTTGCGAATCATGATGACGAGAGTACAGAGGCTTCTTCGGAGCGTTTGGCAGAAAAGTTGGAAACATGTTATAAGGCAAGTAACATTGAAGAATTGTTGCAGATTGCAGAGGTTACGATGAGCCGTGATCTTATTTGCAAATACTTTGAGAAGGGATGCACAAGCTAGATTGGACGTTGCAAGAGGGGGGAGCGTTCAAGTACTCTCCTGTTAATAATGCCTAGTAGCACAGGTCAACGTATTCCTAAGCTCAGTCTGTCTAGAGATACTCGCAAAAAATATAGATGATTTACAAGCAGATAGGAGTTGATTTCGGACAGCTATGCAAGTTGTGAGCAAAAGCTGAATGAGGTTGACGGTCAATCTGCATACTCGTTGTCGAATAGCACAATCGACACGAGATTCAGGGGAAGATTCATCTGTCATTTCGATCGTATTATTACAACATACCTGCCTTAACAAGCTTCATTGCAGACGATGATGAAGACATGTGTTGGTGTTATTGATGTACTAATTCCTGAATCTCCAGCAATGAACACTGCAATAACCGCAGATTGAAGCATTTGCTTCCAGATCTTTGTGATTTGTGATTCCGATTGCTTTCAATCAACAGCCTTTTAGATAGTAGACAGGCAAGGCTCAATCAAAGGTGTTCGTATGGTAGGTACTTGGTACCTCTCTAAATATGCTCACGTAATAGTATTTATCCGTGTACATACTCATAGCATAAAAGGTTCTCTATCAATTCTTATCAACAAAAAAATTCTGACAATGGTGTTCTGCACAATATCATTCACATAGGAAATTAGGTAATGGTGTATTAATGCTACCTAGAGACAATCTTTTAACCAGCAATTGGAGTCTTCATACGCCGAGGGCAGAGCCAAACAGCGCCGCAGTCGGAACCACGGGAGAGGGTGTTCTCTCCTATGTACCACAGCTTTTTGTTGTTAAGCCCGGGATATAATATAGGTTGCGTTGTTCCCAAGCCAACCCATTCATACTACCACAACCATGTACTCTCAGGCGCGTGTTCAGAATATTCCTCGCCGACTGCTGGTAACATGGACCGAAGAAAAACAACAGATACATAATGAAAGGAGGCAACTCTATGGCATATAAATTTAAGTAGCACAAGTTACAGCGACAGCGGGGAGGAGGATGAGAGTTTGTTTTTGAAGTGATACACATGGGAAGGGCTAACACGGGTCCGGTTGCACATAACTTAAAACTAAAACAATTTAATCAGAGATTAGATACTCTCCAAAAAGGGATGGAGCTGACCAGGCAACCGGATGCCATCAAAGCGAAAATTTTGCAGACCAACATCACTCATTTAACGCTCGAACAGACACAACTTTGATAGAAATGAATTG
Organism: Skeletonema potamos; assembly: GCA_036940105.1. Lineage (NCBI taxonomy): Eukaryota > Bacillariophyta > Thalassiosirophyceae > Thalassiosirales > Thalassiosiraceae > Skeletonema > Skeletonema potamos. Next base: position 1,222 of record JALLBJ010000647.1, on the reverse strand, counting down.
CACTCCAACAACTTCGCCATCATCTTATGGAGCTACGAGTGCTAGTGCCACTGTCGCCTCTCTCACTCCTAAAGATTTAAGTTTAAGCGGCGAGTATGAAGCAGTTGATACCGCGGCGAAACTATCTCCTTACACCTTGTCGTCGATGCCTTTATTTTCCCCGAAGAATGCTGATGCATATGCTGCTGAAAACGACAACTCCAACCAGATTCGCCTTGTTAACAACCGTAATCACAGGGGGGTTAGTCGCCTCGAGTCAGTGATGGGTTTGAAACAAGCAGAAGGACGAGATGCTAATCATGACCTTTCTCAAATTATGTGTGGATGTATGTTTGCGTTTATTGTTCTAGGAATCTGGATATGGACAAACTTTCAGTTCATTGTTTTGATCAATCGACACCAATGCACAGCAGCATTTACAGATTTGGGAGCAAAAGCAGTTAGTGCGGCATCAAATGTGGGCTCGTCAAATAATTTGGGAATGGAAAACGCAACCATGTCCTGCCTTCACGTTCACACGGGCACTCTTGCATGCGCTCACTCAATTACATTTGGTCTAATCTCAGCAGTTGTTATCCATGAGACTGGCTCTTCAGATGAAAGTGCAAAGCAGAGACTGACCTCGATGATTAAACCCATTGTGAAACGCCAAAAGCTCGATGCCAACTTTTTTGAACAAAGTGTCTTTACGTTGATAACATCACTACCTACGGTGTACGTTGTTTCTTGGACGATTTTTGGATTGACTTGCTTCGTCTATTCCCTCACACAGCCTGATGGGAGCACCGGTCCCCTGTTTTACACAGGACAGGCTTGGATTGGACTGATAATCAAAGTGACGTATTCATTCTTTGGAGTAGAACCACATAATAATGCTTCTACCCCTTCTACTCCTCAAACTCATCTTGGTAGACAGTGGGGCCGTGATGTCTGAGTTCTCGCTTAAAGAACATGGTTTTGGCGTTGAAGTTGTTTTCCGTCATCCAATCTGATTGTGTTCGTGTATTCACTTCATACTTGCTATTGACACATTAATAATATTATTAGAAAGAGAGATATCCACAAAAGTGGGTTGACGTATTCTTGTGCAATACATATGATGATGATGATAAATAATGTTGTGTAGTGTGTACCCCTCCATTTGTCCTCTCTATAAATGCGCGGCAAAAGTCTAAGTTTCAACTTAGACTGGGTAGTTTGATCTTAGACTGGGTATTTACCG
>JALLBJ010000646.1:0-15358 GCA_036940105.1 Skeletonema potamos | reverse complement strand
TCGGATCAGTCTTCAACCGATCACAAAACCCCATCAACTCGACCTGACATTGCTCATTGAAGTCGAAGTTGGAATCAAAAGTTGGAACTCCAAAGTTGTCAGGCTCAAGCAAACGATTGACACCAGTTCGATCGACTTGTCCCAGCCCCCAAGCATAATAAACTTTCATTCCCATATCATCGTTGGCCTTAGTTGAAGCAGAAGATATGAAATAATTGTGAGTTAGACCAACTTGTTTTTTTTTTGCAAGGAATTCAAGTGCAAACGTATAATGCAAAGAGACACTTACAGTCGGAAATTCTTTATCAAGAATGGTAATACTCTTTTGGAGAGGATGATCCTCGCTGAGAAATTGCTCATTTTCCTTTGTTGGCTCAATCTTTGTTGCTTGCCAAATCGAAACGCTGACCCAAGAAAGAAATATGACTGCGAGAACAAGGCGATTCAACGGCTTCTGGACAAAAGACGCAACCCTTGTGCGAAAGAATTCACTAACACGATCCCTTTTCGCATCCTCTCCACCCTCTGCTTCGAGTGCGGCCTTGGCATTTTCTGTGACACTTGGGTTTTGAACGTCACAGGGGCAGCAGCAGCCGCATCGGGCTCGACTTTCGAATCTGTCGTGATATATCACTACCGCTGTGCAGAACAAACTCATGACCAGCACGTAATCAATGAAGATCACACAGGCAGCGAATATTCCGAATGACTGAATGGAAGACAATGGAGTGATCAATGTACATAAGAAAGCGGCACAGGTAGTGGCGGAGGTTATAGCCATAGCCGTTCCGGTCCTTCGGTAGACCCAGCTCATCCTTGTCTCCAAATCCGTAAGTACATCAAGATGATACTGGCTCTGTTTATATGCATCAATGAAGATGAAGATGTCATCAGCTCCGATTGCTGCCACTATGAAGAGTGCCAGAGTATTTAGGGTAGAGAAGTATTTGATCTGAAACACGACCGTGAATAAGAACCATGCAACGGGGATAGAAAAGAATATCTCGAAGAATCCAACAAACGCTAAAAACCAACTACTCGTGTTTAACCTGATCCAAAAAAACACGAAGGCAAAGCTGAAAATGGCTAACATCCCATCCTTCGTGACGATGTTGAGAATGACATCACCAATGATGGCAGTCATAAAGTAGTAAGAGTTGATGGTAGCATGCGTCTTCGGATCGGATTGTTTGTCCATCTCTTTCAAGTAGTTGTCGAGGATATACCTCTTGAGTTGATCTTTATCGGCCTTGTTAGCTGCCTTAGCCTCTTCTTCCGATAAACCTGAAGTGTTACGGTTGATGTAGGGTCCTCCCCAAAAGAGAATGCCTCTAGAATACTGAGAGGCGGGGTTTTCGGCGGAGAATGTCTTGTCAAACCCAAAATCAACAACTCCCGCGTACAGATCTACTAGAACAAGGTATGAAGCAAGCTCAGTGGCCTGAGTAATGTTCTCGATCAGATCTCCTTTCATATCCCACGTAGATGTGATATTTTGAACCATCATCCCAAACTGGAGGGCCGACATAATCTCTTGGAGAGTGATATTCTCAAATATTGTAGGGGGGCAGTACGCTTCTGGGATGGCACATACACCAACACGATTCAACAAATCAACCTTGGCAGGGTCCTTCAATTCTTCAATGACATCAGCTACCGCCGCGGAATCCCAATACGACGCGTAATACATTAGCAATGGGGTGAGGGGTGCCGTACATTCGAGCGTGGTGTTCTCGGTAATCAAAGATTGATTACGAGGATAATTGAGTAGGCAATAGTCTTTGTAGCCAGGATCATTCATGAAGATATCATATGCATCTTTCATGCCTTGAATGCTCTCTCTATCTCCGAAGAGACCAGAAGGAGTTGAAGCTTCGAAGACCCTGGATAATAAAGAGGTTTTATGCGATAGTATTCTCGATTTGAGCGAAATTCATTTCTGCAATTGCCATGAATGATAGGATACCAAACAAGCAACGACGAATGAAGTGTAAGCAAAAGCAGTATCAACAGGATATAACCTACCAATACTGGACAGCCTCCAATTCCGATTGCTTCAAGGTAGTCTGCCCCTCCTTCCCCCTAGCCTCTCTGGCCTCCTTCACCTGATCACTCGCCAATCTCAAACTATCATATTGAATTGATCGTACGTCAAGCAAATCAAATTCATTTCCTGGGAGAGTGAATGGATTGCCATTCTCAGCAGTCCGAAAGACGGCAATATTGAGAATAAATGTGAGTGCGATGACGACGGCGATGATGAGCCAAAAGATTTTGCAAGGATTGCGAACCACGAGGTTGACTACTTTTAGATTGCCACGTTCATCTGCCCAAAATGTGTTTTTGCGAGGTTCTGCAACATCATTGTGGATGGCATCGTATGGCTTGATAACAGCCTCTTCAACGTCAGGTGTGATGTTATCTGCACCCTCGGCCTTCTTTTCTTCTTCCTGCATGGTAGACGGAAAAGGCGACGTGGCGTTTTCTACGAAATCGTCGGTCTCTTGCATGTTTGTTATGTTTTCTGTATAATTTTATGCGTGATGAATCTCTGGATGATTGGGGAGGAATATCTAGTCTCTTCAAATCGTAACAAGATGAAGAGATTGATCAATCGTCCACGCAGACAAAATCCACGAAGAAGCGTAAGATTGTTAAATTTGAAATGCCGTATGCTTTATTGGTCCATGACTTTCGTCTCAGAGCAGGATGAAGACGAGCGAGGTCTTCTGTTCTTTTTGGAACGATCAACTTCTTGAAAAAACTTGAAACTTGATCGATGACGGGGAAAAAAAGCCGGGAATGTGGGGAGTGACTCATCCCCCTCTTCTCTCCCTTTTCCGACTCGCCCAAATCACACCTCTCACCCTCGAATCGCAACCATTATTGCGTTGTAGCCATGAGATAATTAGTAATCAAGTGCATTCAACGCGATGAAAGAGAAGGAGCCCAAACCATCCAGATTCCAGATATGGAAGCTGGCCGCGCGTCCTCACACTCTCACAGCGTCAGTGGCCCCCGTGTTCGTTGGCTACGCGTTAACGTTGCGATTAATACAACGCCATCGCGACGAGTTCATGATGTGTGGTGAAGATGAGAATAACACATGTCCTAATACAACAATCGATCTAATTCCCACGACGATACAATTTGCAGCATTTGCAGGATTGATTCAAATCTCTACTAATTTACACAATGATTATGCTGATTTTGTCAAGGGTGCTGATACAGAAAAGAGAGTTGGACAGGCACGTGCCACGCAAAAGGGGTGGTTGACACCCTATGAGACATGTCGGGGATGTGTAGTATGTTTGCTGGCATCGTTGTTCATTGGGATGCGTTATTTGATTCCTACGAATAAACAACACTGCTTGGATAGTAGCGCTAATAGTAATGGTGATGGCGGAAGCAGCGCTGATCCAATTATGGTGTTCATCGTCATCTCTTCCCTATTCAATGCAGTAGCTTACACTGGCGGGCCATTTCCTTTGGGATACATTGGCTTAGGAAATATCTCCATAGGGTACTATGGCCTCGGGGATCTGTTTGTATTTCTCTATTTTGGAATAGTGGCAACATTGAGCGTACCATATTTATATCTGACGAAAGTGGCGTGCATTTCTCCTTTGGAAGATACATCAAAAATACTTCAACTACTCCTACATCCATTTCTGTGCTCGATACCCATCGGATTTTTGGCAACTAACATTATAGTTGTAAACAATCTACGCGATCGGCATACTGACATTGACGCAGGAAAGCGAACAATGGCAGTGAGAATGGGCGCAGCATTTGCTCGGATGGAATATCTGCTGTTCGTTGTTGGAAGCTACGCATTCTGTTTTTATTTCTGGTTGATAGAGAATGAATCTGTGCGGTGGACAACGTTGTTACCTCTACTTTCACTCCCAATGTCTATACAACAGCTAAACGCGGTGGCATTCGGAAAAAAGGATGGTCAACTGCTAAATGAACACGTGGGCGGCGCGGCCAAGTTGCAACTGGTATACTGTATTTTAATGACGGCTGGATTTCTTATTGCAAATAATAGTCGATGATGCTGCACGATACGATAGAAGCTCAAGAATTTTTTGCTGGTTGAAGATGCAAAAGGAAAAAATTAAAATTTATTTTCTCGTTACTGGAAGACTGCCAGGTTCGTTTCTGTCGAACTTGTATAGGTCGAAGGTCCCTTCACTCTTGAATAATTGCAACATGACCACCTCACCAACAGCTGTAAAGCATTCGCCTCTTACACGGACACAAAACTTCCTGATGCAAGATATCCCATCACTTACGCTTTTAGCATGCTCACATCCAAATGGGGAAAACATTGAAGAAAAACTCTTGGCCGCTGATTTGGTTGAATCGCCGGTGTCTTTCAGTGAGAGTTTTTATTCCACTACAAGTGCAAGTGCGGAGGAGACAGTCACAATGCTTTCTGCAGAGGAAGAGGGAGAGGGCGAGTGCGGTATTGACGAAAAGGTGCCTTTGCATTCTTGGCAGTATCCTTTTGTCTCTCTACCTGCGACCGATAATGAAAGCATCGTGACTCACGAACATTCCAAAATAGAGTCTGCGACAGAGACGAACACGTTATCATCGTCGTTGGAAGTAGGTTTCAAGCGCAGGAGAGAAGATATCCCAGAGAAGCCCTTTGCTGCATTTGCCACCTCTGCAGCTGCGACTGAAGTGATATCTTCTCACGGATTTGCTATTCTGCCTCCTGCTATCACGTTGTTCCAACAACAGTGCGAAGGTCTGCAGCTACTTTCAAATGTTTCAGGTGCATCTTCCGAGTCTGCTAACACGAATACGTTTTCTTATCCCACGCTTGGAAGTCTCTCGAAGATGGCCGCCGTGCCGTCCGAGCATAAACCAAAGTTCGAAGGGTGCAAATGTCAGCAATCACAGTGCTTGAAGCTCTATTGTGCTTGCATTCGCGAAGGAAAGATCTGTTTGGATAGTTGCAAGTGCGTCTCATGTGCAAACACGGAAGCCGAAAGTGTCACCGACGGGAGACTTACAGTTGCTAGGAGGGAACTTTTAAAGAAGAAACCAAATGCTTTCGGGGAAAAGTCGTGCCGATGTTCAAAGACGATGTGTTTGAAGTTTTATTGCGTGTGCTTCGCATCGGGTAATCCATGTAGAGATAGTTGCAAGTGCGAAATCTGCAAGAACCCACAAGGAGTAAGATCGCTTCCATTCAGACCTAACAATGCAGGAGCCACTGAAGAGAAATTAGAAGACGCAACTTTCTAGAGAGTGGGCAGAGGCTTCAACCACGGTATGTAGCATTCAGAGGCATGGAAACTGACTGATTTGACAACTTTATGAAGACATAATACGATATAAATACATCATTACCCTCGCTCTCTCTCTCTCTCTCCTGACACCAAGTGCAAGTGGATCTTCAGATCGTTCCACCCTCTCACAACTGCAGTAAAGGTATATCACTAAGCTCTTTCTTCGAACATAAATATTCACCTAATACAACCATTACAATCATTCCCATTGTGTGAATGATCCACCAATCCCAAGTCGATGGAAAGCCCCCGTATATCGAGCATGTGACGATGTGTATTATAAAGAATGTTACTGAGAAGTCTAAACATTTCTTTGATTTTTCCACAATGATTGCCAGTAATATAGCGCTGAATGGTATGGGAAACAAGTTCAAATGAAATGGATGTCAGCAGATACATATTATGAAAGAGATGTGAAGTGTCGTGCGCTAAAAGCAGCTAAAAAAGCACACAACTTACCCAATCAAGCTTGACAGAAGAACTGCTGCGTTGTCAATCCACCCATAGGCACTCCACACGTCTAAATATTTCGAAGTGAATATCCTATCCATGGTAATACTTGTAGCGAACAAAACGTGATTGATCTGGAAAATAACACCGAGCACAAGGTAGTGAAAGGATTGAAGCGATATTATTTGAGAGAGGATGAGACGCGGATTGAATTGTGCACTGCTCGTATTGGAAGAAGATCGCGGAGAGATCGGGGAGAGATCTCGAGCTCTGTTATTGTTTTTTCCGCCTCCATTGACTCCGTTATTGGAATTTGCGATGTTGGAGCGTTGTATGGCCATTATTGATCAACACAACTCATAGGTACCAAAGAGTAATAAGCGCGGACGGAACCATCATCATACTATTATTCTCCTGTTGTTTTGTTGCGAGTGTTGTTTGTCGTTTTGGAGACGGGCGGCAATAATGTCATCCCCACCCGCGGGTTAGATTTTGTGATTTCAGCACGCTACACCGACAGCCACAAAACCTGCCTGCTGCATGCAACCTGAAACCTACCCTCAGAACAGTGATAAGACCATGAACAGCTTCCGCACGCAGCCACTAAGCTCACGGCGAAAGCAAGAGCCAGAAGATGCCGATCAAGTGATCGTACAGACTGACTTTGGAATAGGGGTAATAGTCCGAACGAGGAAGAGCGATGGCATCAAGGAGATAAGGTTGGGGGGGAATGCTTATTTTGGTGGTAGAGAACCAAACATGCTGTACACGCCAAAAGATTATCAATCCGTACCGCCATGTGTTGGAGACGATGTGATTTGTCAATATGGAAGAGGTGTTTTGAAGGAAATAGCTGATGATAAATATACCATTGAACTCGCTTCGTGGAGACTTAGTGGTCGATCCACTGTGACCTGTCATGTTACAACAGCTCCAAAAGTCGTCCGAAAACATACACTTAGTGAAATGGACTCAGCAGAAAGAGTTGATCTTGCAAAGAGTCAAAAGGCGCAAGCTGCCAAATACTTTGCTGAAAAAGATTTTACAGGTGCCCTTAACACATACGCAAGCGCCGTCGATAAAGTGAGAAACGTACAACATGATCACACTAGTTCAAATGAGGTCAGGGCCGATCTTGTCGTTATTATGATCACTTGTTCCAATAATGCCGCGACATGTTGTATAAAATTAGCAAAATGGGAAGAGGCATCCAAATTCGCCAAAAATGCCCTGATACTGCTAGATGCACTATACGGAAAGAGGGGGATGAAGATTCACACCATTTTGAAGAATGAGGGCACCATTGATGCAAAATTGTTCGGAGAATGGAGGATAAAGAGTTACCTCGTCGTGGCACGTTCGTGTATGGAACAAGGTGAGGTAGAAGATGCAATAAAGATATTGAAGAAGGCCAGAGGTGTGGGAATGCCATACATAGATGCATTAAACTCCAGTGATCCGTGCTCAGGTAAGGAAGAAAAGGCTTCTCTACGGGCATTGACATCGCAAATGAAAGAAATTAAGCGACTGATAGCAGAATATTCAGAAAAGAAAAGGGCAGCAAAGAAGATAGAAAAGAAGAAAGCGAAAGTGATGGCGAAGGCCTTGTTTGGCAGTGGAGCTGTTGGCAAAGAAAATGCAACTCCTGACGAAGACAACAAAGTTAAGAACCATGATTCATCAGAAACAAAACAACATCTGCGACTAATAGAAGACAGTCAAGAGAAATTGTTAGAAGATCAGATTGATTTCTGTAGTGGTGAAACAACTGGCCAAACAACTGTTGCAGGAACAAAGCCTCCGCTCTTAAGGAAAAGTTCTCTGAAAAGCAAACTTACCCGGGAAAACCCAACTGTGCAACAATCGGTTTCATTCTCCGATCAACCACCTCAGGTTAAGGAATTTGATCGTGCAAAAGACGATGACGATGATTCGCCGTGGCAAAAGCATAAGGAGGCGTTAATTTTGCTTGGCCTTGCTGGCTTTTCCGTTCTAACTATTGTTGGATTGAGACGAGCATTTAGATAATGTTATTGGCTAAAATTCTGTTACCATTAGTGACGAATGGCAATGATTCAGCCAATATTGACTTCCTCGCGAGCTCATACTCATATTTGACAGCAATATAGTGTTATATGTGTTAGGTCAATGAAAAGTATACCAACGTCTTCGCACCATTGGGCTTTCTACACTTCCTCGAGTCAGAAAGGCCTGATTGGACCACCAAACGTTTCGTTGTTCAAGCAGAACGTCTTCTTTGATCCGCCGGCCGTCATTTGTCAGGAGAAGCCAAGGCTCTCTCGAACTCTTTGCAAGTAGGGACAGCCGCAAATGGGACGTGGATTGCCATCAGAAACAAGTTTCCTCCAATGCACCGTCTGACTTATGGCCCAATTCTACGGGCTATTGTCTTAGGTCCGGCTTTTTCTTGAGCTTGTTTGCTTGGTTTTGTTCGAGCTGTTACTGCCGCTGACTTTTCCAAATTGTCTAATACACCGACAGTTTCGTGTAGCATCTTCACGTACTCACCACTGTTACATAGTCCCATATCTTTTATAATTTTGGCAATTTCCCGCACATCTTTTTCAGCTCGATACGGAATCAACGTCGCCATTTCACGAGGTATTTTGCCCAGGGACAAGTAGTAGTTGACAATATCAATCTCCCTTCGTGAAAACATGATTGAGTAATTCCCTTCAATCATGGAACAGTCTGCAAAGTTTCGGTACAGATGTCGAGTGTCGTCGCCACGGATTCTGGAGTTACGAGGGAGAAGCTGAGCTAAAGTCTCCTCGTTAGGGTTTTCCAACAATCTCGCTCTCTTGATAAAATCAACAAATGTGTCGTGATTTAATTTTCCTATCCCGCTCATTGCTCTTCTGTCTGGCGGTCTAACTGTGCCTCGAGGAGCAGTGAAGGAGAGGGATGCTCTCGATACGTCATGTTTTGAGGACGGACGCACTGGGCAAACATCCTCCCGAGTCAAAAATGCACAGCGTGATTGGAATCTGTCGTCCGCCCCGGAAGTAACACTAAAAACTTCACCAAAGTCTATCCAATGAGTTTTCTTTTCTCCTGTCAATTGAACTTTGACTTTCATGTTGGGGATGTCGGGTTTTACGACAATGGCTGGACTCGTTTTGCTGCTAGATACGACTGTCACGACTGTGTCCTTCTTGATAGTGTTGAAATCTATGGGTTGAATGACAAAGTTTTCTTCATCAGATTTCGTCTTCCCACGAGATCTTTTTGCCGCAGCGGTTGTGCTCGAATCTTCCCTAGGGCGCTTTGGCTGTTCTTCTTTCCTTGAATCGGTATCTTCGACTGGGCTGTGCCGATTACCCTTCTTCTCCGAATCTATCCTACTGGGGGCTTCCCTTTCTTCCTGCATCGCAGCCTCCCCTTCGTGAGATTTGGACTTAGGTTGAATGGTAACGTAGTTTCTGTCGCAGTTTTCAGACAGTAATGAAAGCAAACGTACACTTGTTTCTGCCGCTTGTAAAATTTTATCGGTGCCAACAATTCTCTCTGCTTCGCTCAACAACCGAAGCTCGTCTTCAATTCCCATGAAGCGGTAGTAAAGAGTGAACTGTTGATGACATTTGCACGAACACCCTGTGCAAAAGTGGCAGTTGCTGCAAGGCTTGCCGTTTTTACATGGGCATCTCGCTGCTCTTTCGAGTATCATGTTTCCAGTATGGTTGAGGACGCTGAATCGCTTGGTACTGAATGGGTGCATTTGATAAAAGCTGACTTGGTACTTTCCTTCTTTGTGACAGCTGCTGCAAATATTGAAATCTCTGTTTAGTAGTTTTTCGCAGCCATCGCAATGCATGTAAATGTTTGACAACTCTTCCATGCAGAACTTGCAGAAGAAGTCCCCTGCACCGTATGGGTCCAACGAAAAAGATCCCGGATCTTCCCAAGTGTTTGGCTTTGCGTCAACAGAAACTTTTGCCCATTTATATTGTTTATCTTTTCTTCCCTTGCCCCATTCTTTGGACTTTCGTACTGCCGAGTTGTGCCGGTGGACAACGTACTGGAGTGATGTCAAAATACCACGGAGAACAGTCATGGGATCTGGCTCCAATATTCGACTTCTGCTTTCCACAGCCAAAGATCTGCATTGGATGAGAGATGTGGAATCTTTCTTTGATGCAGTGTTGTACTTAGCAACATTTTCTTTTGCCAAAAATAGGAGAGCTGTTTCAGGTATGGCTAATGACTGTAAATTGTGCTCACGGTTAAAGCGCACACATTCAAGAATACTCGAAAGCTCTCTATTGATACCTTCACTTGACACTCCCTTGAACATCCAATCCCACGCTATACTGAAGCAAAGATGTTCCGTGCCTTCAATGGATTGTTGCAAGTTTTCCCGAAGGTCGTGATGGCAGTCTGTGTCGTGCAATGAAGAGGGTGATAGTTTCCGAAATGCGTGGAGACGGCCCTTATTGATGTGAACCATTTGGCCGGGCTTCAAGATAAATACCGAAGGGCAGTAACTGAAAGAATGCAAAAGAAACCGAAAAGAAGGTTAGTAAAGGTGACAACAACCATGCAGGAGGGATCCAAGCATAACCTACCCCATATCTTTGCATTTTCCAATTGCTTCTTTTGTCGGCCAACCAAGGGAAGGGTCCTGAGGAACAACAGCACAATGTGAGCAAATAAAGATTCATCATTCATACGGAAATCAAATCAGAGAGCACGCTCACCAGATCATCTCTGTGTGGCAAGCCATAAAGGGCACTATATGAGGAGTGCGAAGACCCATTCAACAGTTCGAGCGCGCGACATTTGTGCCTTTCAGGAAGTCGCCGTAACATGACTACTTCGTTATATCCTGATAGACATAAATGTCCTGAATCAACTGTGCCCTTTGATAGATAGCAAGCCAATATAACCAACAAGTGAGTTAAGTCCAAACGATTGCGTACACGATAAAGGCGATCTGTCCATTTAACTTACATGACCATCTTGATGAAAGTGAGTGAATGAGGAAGGTGGTGTTATATACAAGTTGGGTCCCATGAAAGGGCGCCCATTGATATTCACCTGCAAGATTTCAGTTAGGCAATCAATGGCAAGAGGTGAGCCCTTCCTCTCCAAAGCGCGACAATGCTTGTTCCGTGAAACGTGGAGATTGAATTGACTACTCACCGCATTCATCATGCAATGCGAACCTCCTGGGAGAATGCTAGAAAGCTTGAAATTTTTTTGAAGGTCTTCAAAGCTCTTTGGTAGTAGCTTGATGAGATCAACATCAATCATGTACTGCGAAAAAATGGAAATAATAGCCAGTACAATTTCGCAAATCAGAAAGAAAAAAGAAATACCGAAACACATTTACGTGAAGTAATGACAAACTTACAAGAGACACTTCCTCAGCGTTGATGCAATGCTTCTTCCCTTTAGAGTCCTCAAACCGAAACGTTTTTTCCGACCCATTATTTTCGCCATCGCTTTCTTCACCATGTTGCTTACTACACTGTACACTACGTCTCTTTTCCAAGTAGTCAAAATACGAAGACACTTTCATACTATACCACCCACTCTGTTCCTCATGATACTCAATCGTCTTCGTTGTAGAATTTTTCGTTGTTGTTACCGTGCGTGTCTTCTTTTGAAAAGCACGGAATTTGTGGTGATACTCTGATCCTATGCATCCAGTAATGTATTCTCTTGTCCACAAAGAGGCGTCGATTTCATCGGCAAGGCCCTCCGATATAACAGTGATGTCATCTCTCTCCATCATGCGAAGAAGGAAGCATTCGTCTTCCGGATTTACCATGACTTGACCGAATAGTTTCTTTCCTCGAAACTGCTCAAATTTGGCATATAGTACACGTGATGTTTCGTCAAATGTCCATTGACAAAATCCTGTACTCGGAAACTGAGGAAGTGGTGGTGGCGATGGGAGGGGTTGTAACTCCTCCGACGACACCGCTGGACTCATAAAGGGAATAGTACTTTCATCACGCAATATTGTGAGTTGCTCGAGAGAGTTACTTGGAAAAGCAGGATTGTGAAATCTCCATGCCGACTCTTCCTCAAAATAATTTGTTGCAGGGGAATTGGGTAGTTTGGATAGTAATTCTTTGTCCAATGAATGCAGCGCATTGACGGGCACTAATGCGCGTGTAGTCTTGGTGCTATTATTTCGTCGCGTCCCCTTCTTCGGTGACTCCTTTTCCTTCATGACAGTAATATCGGGCTGTGCGTCGCTGTCGGTACTATCGGTATTATAATTGATTTTGCGGATTCTTTTCCTGCCGCTCTTTCGCTGACCTGTAGGCTGCTCTGTGGGGAAAATCTCCACGCCATTTGCTGCAGAAGAAATGATATCCATTGGCTGATGATCACTTGGGGACAGCTCGTCAGGTGAAGAAACGACCTCGGGAGGTGGTGGTGGCTTCGTCGCCACCGCCACTGTCGTTTCCGTCGATTTGGCTGCGACGTGATTGTCAGAATCATCCTTCGCGTGCCGATTGTAATCCTCAACTTTCGGCGCCGGCGGCGGTTGCACCGCTCTACTCGGAGGCGCAGGCGGCGTCATTGTAGACATCTGCAACAGTTTCTTGGCTGCTTCTGTCTCGTCCATTCTGTCCATTATTGTTCAATTAGCAGCAGATGCAAAATTCTAACAAGATACTTAGATAGTAGCGTGAAGCCAATATTTTGCGGAATTGAAGATCATGGCGAGGGCTGAGGGGTACAGGTATCATACTAATTCCTACGTTGTTGTGAGTACCGAACAGCATCTCTCCTCTCTCCCCACACCCCAAACAGACCTACCGCTAAACACGAACACGACCGGCCACCATGGTGAAGCCTGTAGCCAGCCTCAGCACTCTCCTGCTTCTGTCATGTGGGATAAATTTCAAAAGCTCCATCACTGTGACTGCTGTGGCGTCTGCTGCAAACACTGCTATCGCCGGCGGCACAGGAGGAGCAGGAGCATCTACGTCATGTGTTGAAAATCCAGATCAGCCGAAGTGTAGTAGGAGCCAAAATACTTGCGAGTCGACGGGTGAAGACGGAGAGTGTTCATCATTGCCACTAAAGAATGACCAGAGTGGTGGCACCACAGATTCAGAAGCAGCGACGGAAAACAATGACGTCGGGAGTGTGGGTTATCAAAAATTTCATGTTGGTGATGTCATCGAATTGTTCAATACCGAATCACAGGATATTCAAATTGTCTTTCCATCCCTTGTTGCAGGTAAAGACCCCATGGGAGGCTATCACGTCACGAAAACAACCGATGGGAAAGAAGTCAAAAATATTCCAGAGAGGTTTCTGCATCATTACATACCGTACAAAGTCGGTTCCGAGGTATTGTGCAACATTGGGGATTTCAAACCCGCAAGACCGATGATAGTTAAGTGCACAGTCTTGGCGTATGAGTCAACCGCGTCCAAAGGAGCCAAGGTGCTGCAGAATGAGTACTCTGTGAAAGTTCATCAAACTAAAGCCAACGAGGAATTTGAAACAACCCTCCCTGTTTGGAAATTGCAAAGACGTTATCGTGCTGCCTGATTTTTTGGGGATTAGTTTGTGAAGATTTGGAAATAATTTGTAACAGTAGTACACTCCACCGGTTGCTTGAACCGGTTTTCATAAGTTTTTTTATGTTATTTCGATTTCATTCTGACTTTCATTAGGCAGTCCATCGTCAGGTGGTTGCTGCTCAATAATGTCGTATACATCACGGCTAAACAAAGTCATGAAATTCCAATAGGCGTAGAAGAGTTGAAGTAGCACCTGCATGATTATTAGAAGCACCTTTTTGAATGACATTTTCATGTCAAAAAGAAAATCTCCAAAAAAACCTCCTCCATTTGCTGACTGTGAAAGATATAAAACCATATTGTTGAGTCAAAAATGGTCGATTCGTTTATAACTGCAACTGCACACTCATCTGTCAAAATTACTCACTATTGTTGTTGCATTGACGGCCCAAACAGCAATCGCAAATGCATATAAAATGAACTTTTCCAATCCTTTCGAGGCATTCTCACCCATTATACTCTTGGAGCAATTGAATTTCACCAACGGAGTGAAGGCAAACGGGAGCAGCAAGCCCAGCAATGCGTTAACAATGTTCACGAGATTGTTCAGCCGATCTGGAAACAGCGCTGACACGATGACTCCTGGCACTATTGCCATTAGACGTGTAATTATAGACCGTAGAGCGATGGGAATTTGAAGGTTCAGAAAACCCTCCATTACATATTGTCCAGTGAACGTTGTTGTGATAGCTCCAGATTGGCCCGCAGCCAGCAAAGCGATTGCCCACAGCAAGCATCCTCCTTTTAAGCTTTGGAAGTACGTACAGAAATCTGTAATACCTACTTGATCAGCACCATCGGTTTTGCCATACACACTCTCGGACGCAATTGAAATGACGGCCATGTTGACAAAGAATGAAATGAGAATTGGAAGGACGGGTTCAACAGAGCACAACTTAACAGCTTTGTTGATAACATCGGGAGATTGGTTCACTTTTTCTGCTTTACTCTGAACCGCTGCAGTGTGCAAGTAAAGGTTGTGAGGCATCACCACGGAGCCGAGAATGCCGGCAATACTGAAGATGTCGGAGCTATTCACATCCACAAAACCATACCCCCATCCTTTGAATAGTGCTTTAACGTCGGGGTTGACAAAGTCCATTTCAACAAATAGTGCCACTGACATAATTGCTACAAAAATGGCGATGGCGATTTCAAGAATGCGCATTCCACCGCTCAAGTTCAACGTCGCCAGAAATAGCATGGTTGTCGCCAGGCTGGAGCAACACCCAATATAATACCGCCATCCGAAGAAGTAATTCAAGGCAATTGCAAATCCTATTACACCAGGCAAATCTGTGATGATTGTAGAGAACTCTGCAATGGCCCAGTGAAAATATCTGGATGCCTTTGTCGAATTTTTAGCTTGGGCTTGTGATAAAGTGAGTTTGCCATAAAATGCTAACCTGACGCACAATATCTGAACGTAGATTGACAGAATGCCAGTCCACCAAAGGGCGAATAGAAGACTGTATTGTGAGGTCGACCCTGCTTGAATGTCAGCTTGGTAGTTCCCAGGATCGACGTAGGCAATAGACACAAACCATCCTGGTCCACTGAAGAATATAAAGTCCTTCAAATAACTTCCTGATGGATGCCAGAGTTCATTGCTTGGTTTCCCTTCGCCGATGGAGTCTTCAGCGCCCGAGATTGAGCAATCCTCATCGTGATTCCTGTTCATTAGCTCATTGGCATCGTTCATATTAGGCAGCCAATTAGTGATACACAAGCGAATAATGCTGTTGTCGTTTGTCTTTGTCTCCTCCGCTTTCCACACGACAACAATGTAGCAGAAAGTAAGTAGGCTGCAGATTAATAGACACTATGTACCATATCATCTCTATTGACAGCCACCAGCCACCACCACAAAAAATGGGCGCGTGCACAGCACGATCTTCTCTCTTCTCCTCTGAAAGGGTGTCTAGGCTGAGATTATTAGGGGCGGGAACTGTAAAATAATTTGACTCAAGCTCCAATTTTACCCTTGCGCACTTACAGTGAAGTCGGCTTTTTACACACTCTAGGCCT
>JALLBJ010000645.1:0-15406 GCA_036940105.1 Skeletonema potamos | reverse complement strand
GTGGAAGAAGAAAACCTCTGGTATCAGATAGCAAAGCACGAGTCGCCGGGCGGCGGGATGGTCAAGGTGTCCATGTCACCGGATACTGTGCATTTGGGTGTTGGAACACCAGGTGCTGAAGATGGTCGAGGGCGACTTGATGTTTACAAAATCTTAGACCTTGACCTTGAGGAGGCGAAGAAGCAAGAAACCATGCAGACATAGACAACAACTCCACGTTGGACACTTGCACGTGAAAGCCGCTTTGATGCGGTGGTTGGGGTGGCAGAGGCACATGGAGTTGACGCTGCAGTGTTGAGGTCCATTCGGGAGGGAAATCACAACTGAATGTGATTTTGATTCAGGTATGGCGTGTGTGCAGTACTAATTGAGGTGGCTCTTGGACATTGTCATGGTGTAGGCGAGGAGTAGATAGAAGCTGCTGTTATTTGTGAGAGACACTCATTCAGTACCAAAATACTTGTGCAGCTGGTTATAGCTTAACTATCAGCTACGCATGTATTGTTCCAAAGGAAGTTGTTATCAGCTTCGTAGGGGTTGTAACAGTGTAAATGATCCACTTTGCAAGAATACTATTTAGCTCCCTTTCAAACTATTCATCACTCCTCATTATTTGCTTCTCAATCGCTGCTATCCAATATCACACACAGAAGTTTATGTACATCCGCAGACATCCACAGAAAACATACATAAACAAATCAGTCGCATACAACAGCACGTTAAGGTTGTTTATGACCACCAGTTTTGTTATTCACTTTGAGTGCCTCTGCTAATGTTTTTGTTTTCTTGACATCGATGGCATTCCAAGCCAACTCCAATATCTTCAAAGTGGTGTTTTTTTTAAGTGCTTCTGCCATCGCTTTTGCCCCATCGGCACAAATTTGATTGGTTCTCAAATCTAAAGAATGAAGAGTTGAATTCACTCTGAGTGCCTTCGCCAGCGCTGCAACTCCCTCATCACCGATACGATTGTTAAACAAACCTATGTTTTCAATCGTCGAGTTCTCTTTCAAAATAGCAGCGAGCACTTTTTCTTGACTTCCGGACAATATTTACAGACACCGAATCCTTCTTGGAAAATTTCTGAGAGAGGCTGCCAACATGTCCCGCCTCTCAAGTCTTGACCCAGGCCTCACACAGGTAGCCTTCAGCTCGCTGACGCGATGTGGAAGCGCGCAAGACAGCCCCACGAGAAGTTCTATGGGCACTCCTACACAGCTCCCACACCCTCCACTTTCTTCCTCCAGCTATTCGGATATAAATTAAAAAAAACATGGAGCCGTGTATGTGTACCATAGTTAAATAAACTAAGTGTTCCTCTTTTGGACCAATTATCTAACATATCTAACTTTAATAACAACACTCATGACGCATCAACATTCTCCTTCTCGTCTTTGAATGGTTCAGCTTTTGCAGGCATTGGTTGAAATACAGCAAACTTGGGAGGTGCCGCATCTTTCGTCATGGTCGCAACAGGCGTTGACATATTCCCCATCATTGGTGCAAGAGGATCTGCATATCTTGCCGCCATCGTGGGAGGAAGTCCTTTCCTTGCGGTCGCCCGGCTTGGAGGAGCCATCAAGGCAGCAAGAGGGTCATTCGATGCAGCAGGAGCTGGTGCAGGTGTCGAAGGAGCGTTGTCACTTGACTTGATGATTGGTGGAGGAGCTAATGGCCTTGCTACCTCCGCTGGGTCATCACCTGGGAAGATCCAACGCTTCAATTTCTACGAAAAAAAGAAAAACATATATGAAGATTTGAGCAACTTTTCAATGCTGTGACGGATAACGAAATATGGACAAAAATTCGTATGTACTAACCTCATCATAATATGCTTGCATTTCCTCTCCAACATCAGCAACTTTCACCTTGGAATCCTTGTCACGACCAAACAGCCTTGCCAGAAGTCCAGCGCTAACTGGCGGTTCAGATGCAGGTGCTTTCTTCTTTACATCCTTTTTCACGGATTCACTTGGAGTTGATAGCTTTTCCGACAGTTTCTCCTCACGTAACTTCGTACCTTCTGATTGATCGATTATACTTTCGCCTATCGCTAAGGACGGAGGTGCTGATGCGGGAGTGGCGTCATCAATAGAAGAATCTTGTTTTGAGACCTTGTTGATTCCTATCAAAGCATCGGGCTGCGTTGGAAGCTTGCTGGGCTCCTCCTTAGGATTTTCTACTTTCAGGGATTGATTTGCTGGCGGCGAATCTGTGTCGAGCTCAAGGAGCGGATCCACTTCACTTACTGGGCGAGGTGTCACAATTTCTTTCTCCTCGGTACCTTTGCCACGAACAAGCGCGCTGAGCCTGCCCAGAGAGAACAAGGATCCTGCAGTCAAGTCTTCATTCGCATTCCAGGACGACCTTTCAGCTCCTGTGGAACCACAGATTCGATCATCAAGCTCTCTAAGCGACTGAATAAAGCTGCTTTCATACGATGAAGCCGGGTTTCCCTTCCCTTTGGTGATTATTCCGATGCCAGTGCAGGTTCGAATGCTGAGCAAATACTCTCGTGCAAGGACTTCATGACCAAAGTCCGCTAGAAGTTCTGCGTACCTCAATTTGAACGGTTGCAGTGAGGAGAAGATAGTCTTCTTGTTTCCCTGTCGCCGAGCCCACTCAAACGCTTCAGACCGTTCAAATGCTTCTACCGCTTCCGGTGTCATGAGCACTCGATTCAAGGGGATATTATGGTCACATCCCAATAGCACTATTCGAGTTGAGGGCTTGGACGGATTGTTCAGCGGCAGTGATGTCGCTAGATAGCAAACATGAGCAGCATGACAATGTCCTAATTGCATGAGCCTATCCCCTAGCGTCATGATTATTTTTGTGTAGTTCTCTCTCTTATTGCTCAAAACAGTTGCTAGCTGCTGCTTCCAGTTAGTTTCTAAATCTTGGTACGGATCTTTACACCAGAACGACAATTCATGCCTGGGATCTATGAGCTCGTGCTTCTTTGGAAGTTGAAGATTGTCGGTGAGGAGTAGGGCGGTAGTGTACAGGGGAGAACCGACAGAAAGTGCATCGTCCGCAAACCGTCGCGCCGCCATTTGATAAGTACCTTCGTCGCACATGCTTGCAATAATTAGGGCGAGGGCATAATTCTTCTTTTTCAGTGCTTCGGTAACAGCACTTTCCCGATCACCACGCAGCATCAAATCCTGGACGTCATTGAGATCAGAATTTGTAGATTCAACCGAAGGAGCATTATTGGGAAGCGACGACTTTCCATTTGTCTCTCCCGAAAGCAGTAAATCGACAATTGATGCCTCGGGTCCTCCATCAACAACGTCGTCGCCATTCTTCAGTCTTCCTCTGTTTTGAGCGGCAATGTTGATCACGTTCCATATCAAATTTTCAGGAGACACACTCCTTTGCCTCAGGAAGGACATCACGTCCTTTTCTTTTGCTTTGACAAATGGGGCTACCGCGGCATGATCGGTTGAAGAAGGAATTGAGAATCTGTGTCCACGTGGAAGTAAGTCCTTTACCCGATGAATAACGATGGGACCTCGCCGCATTGTAGGACGATCTGTTGAGGACGGCCGCGACACAGAGCCAGAAAGAGACGCTGCAACTTGAGGTATCATGACGCAGAGTCTACCGCCAAACCCAAACGTTGCAATTGCGTGTGCTGGCCTACATCGATGGGCTCTTTCAGGAGTAACAGCCGGAAGCTTTGGTTTCAGTTCAGCCGCAGGCCTATCCCAAGTTGTAACATTCGTCTTCTCATTGTAGTAGTAGGTGTTACCACTAGTTTCATCGACCGTGGCCATCCATCCATCCGGCAGGTGATCTTCCTCTCGATTGTTAAGATGCGGCTCAGCTTGTTCATCCAAACCATCGTGTTCATTGGTGTCTTCGTCTTCCTCCTTGTGCACGTCGGCAGCAGCAGCACTATCAACATCTGCAGTTACCTGAGGGCAATCCCAACTCGTTTCATTTGTTACTTCATTCCAGTAGTAAGTGTTTCCCGTGCCTTCGTCCTGAAGTTCTCTCCAACCATCGGGAAGTCCACTTGTCGGAGGTGAATCCTTTGTCGTGAGATCAACGTCAATCTCGCGCCCCTGAGATTCTCCAGAGACATCTATACGATCATCTACTACACCTTGAGGCTCGGTTACTCTGTCAACTGATGTTTCATCGTCGGGTTCAGCCTGATCACGAGCGCCTTCAATCGACGGTTTTTCCCACGAACTTACTCCCTCTTCATTGTAATAAAAGATTTTGCCACTTGCTTCGTCAACAGATGACGACCATCCTGGTGGAAGTTCATCAGATGAAATAGGAATAGTCTCTTCGACAAGTCCTGGCTCCTCTACAACTTCATCGATCTGCCAAGGATTTGCATCATGCTCCATCTCGTCTGTTTTGATAACATTAGGCTCATCAGCTGCGATGTCTTCAACTGGCAATTCGTCTTCAGGTAAAGCATCATTAGCCTCTTCAATCGAGGGCCTCTCCCAAGTGCTTACTCCAGTTTCCTCGTTGTAGTAGAAAGTCTTACCAGTTGTCTCGTCAATCGATGACACCCAGCCTGCTGGAAGATCCTCCTCTGGCGAAGAAAGAGCACAAGTATCTTCAACGCCTACTGGCTCCTCTGAAGATCGAGAATTTTCAAGAACGGCTTCTTGTTCGTCATTAATTTCATCGACCTGCGGCTGCTGGAGAACAGTATCATGCGCCACCTCTTCTGTTTCGATAACATTAGAATCATCAGTTGTAGCGTCTTCAACTGGTGCTTCATCTTCAGGTGAAGCGTCATCAGCCTCTTTAATGGGGGGCCTCTCCCAGGAACTTGCCCCCGTTTCCTCGTTGTAATAGAAAGTGTTACCAGTTGCTTCGTCGATTGATGACGACCAGCCTGCAGGAAGATTCTCCTCCGAAGGAGGAATAGTCTTTTCGATGGTAGCTGATTCACCAGGAGCTTCAGGCTCTTGAAGATCCGCCTTATTCGTCTCGTAAGCATCATTCTTAAGCTCCACAACCTCGTATTCAACTGCATTCGAATTTTCAACTGACCCTTCGTCGTTGGATTCAGTATTGCCAATATCTTCGACCTGTGGCTTGTCCCAAGAACTTTGTCCGTCTTTGTTGCAGTAAAAAGTCTTTCCAGTCGCCTCATCGATAGACGCAAACCAACCTGGCGGGAGCTCGTCATCCAATGAAGTTCTATATAATGATGGAGGAACAGACGCTTTGACAGGTAATGGCACGTCAAAAATTTCATCAACTTGCGGCTGCTGAATAATTGTATCATTCTCCATTTCGTTTGTTTTAACAACTTCGGTTTCAACAGCTGCAGTGTCTTCGACTGATCCTTCATCCACGGACACGCTATCAAATACCTCGGCGAATGGCTTGTCCCAGGTACTTTCCCCCGTTTCTTCATTGTAATAAACTGTCTTCCCGCTTGCCTCGTCGATTGATGACACCCATCCTGGTAAAAGCTCCTCTGACGAATTATTCTCCTCAGTGGTAGCAAGTTCCTCTATTTCTTCATCTAAGGCAATTGGTACCTCAGCTGCTTCATTGATATGCAATGCTTGAAGGCCCAAGTCAGCGTCGTTTGCCTCTGGCATTTCATCATCTACTGCTTGTGGGCTAGACGTTACTTGAGGCGCCTCTTCCGGCACAAGGGCGGAATCTACTGCGGAATCATTTCCAAGTTCATCATGACCATCGAATGCCTCCACTTTCGGCCTTGACCAGGACGTTTCCCCAGTTACTTCATTATAGAAGTACGTGTTCCCTTCATGAACTACTTCAATCCAACCATCAGGAAGCTCAGAATCAAGTGCATGTGAGAAGCGAGGCTCTTCCTCTGGCCCTTGTCCTCCCAAAGCAATGTTGGTCTCGTCATGGAGGCTTTCCTCCGATGGCGCTGACTCTTCAACTGTGTCCCACACACCGATATTCGACTCATTCTTGGCTTCAGACTCAGCTTCGCCAGCCAGCATAGAAGAAGTCGGTCGTGACCAAGAAGATTCTTTGGTTTCTTCGTTGTAATAGTAGATCTGGCCAGAAGCAGAATCTTTCGTCTCAATCCATCCAGGTGGAAGCGATTCGAATGAAAGGTTATCTCCTTCATCCTCAAGGGACGAATCCTCCGCAAGCACTAAATTCTCAATTCGAACTTGTGCATCATCTTCGGTTTCCCCCATTTCATCAATGAATCCGGAGGCTTCGGATTGTTCGTCTTCGTTACCATTTGCGGCGCTATCAGCCAAAGCAGGAACCAAGTTTTCTGTAGCATTTACAGGAACGTCACTCTCTGGGCGCTCCCAACTACTTTGTCCTGTATTCGAATTGAAATAGAAGACTCTTCCACTCGGATCTTGGGCTTCCATCCAGCCCGCTGGCAAAAGCCCGACTTCTGGCAACTCGTCTTGACGAAACGCATCGCTCTCTCCCTCAATTTGGTCCTCTGCTGCCGAGACATTGTGATCAGCATTGAGTTGTGCCACCTCCTCGAAATTATCTTGCGCCGCATCTTCATTTTTTACTTCTACCTCGAGATGTTCGTCGACATTTACTTCTGGCTTGGACGCATCCTCCACCGGCATCGCCCACGTGCTGTCACCGGTGACTGTGTTGTAGTAGAATGTGTTGCCACTCGCCTCATCAAGACCCTTCACCCATCCCACTGGTAGTACAGGGGATTCGTCCGCAGTGACTTCGGTTTCAACAACTTCATCTTCTGGGATGGCTGCTGATTCAACCACATCATCTGCAGGTAGATTTACACTCTCTACAACCTCATCAGCCATCGGTGATACTTCAGGAAAAGGTTCTGGCAGCGTTGATTCCACGGTTTCTACTTCGTGCGTAGCTGCAGTGGCGACATTCTCCGCTATCTCTGTGGGTAGTTGCCACGACGTCTCACCATTTTCATGATTATAATAATAAGTTTGTCCAGAAGCAGGGTCCAAAAATTCGACCCAATGGGATGATGAAGGCGGTGCCGCATCATTGGAGGGCATGACGTTCTTTTCAACGTCGCTGTTGGCAACGATGACGAAATCATCATCTGTGACTTGCTCTTGATAATCACTCATGGGATACTCGGTAACGATTGAAGAACTAGCCATCCCACCCGAATGTTCCACAACTTCGTCATCCTTGGCATCAAGATATTCCGATTCGACTTGCGTTGGTACCACTGTACTCACAATGAAAGGCATCCCATCATCCTTATCGTTGGTCTCAAACATTGGAGGCAAGTCTTCGTCGCGAAGGCTCAATTGATAATCACTGGCACCACCCTCGGTAGCAAGTGATGATTCAGCTTTTGGAATTTCACCCTCGTGATAAATTGGCCGCGTTGTTAAACTGTAGGTGGGAGGAGACACCTCATCAGTATTAATGGTTGGGGAAGCGACACTCAAGACAGCATCCTGCATTACTTCTTCGGTCAAGGTAGACGCTATTTTGCTCACATTTTCTTCACTTTCACTGTAATTTACCACCACCACCTCCTTCTTCGGTATCTCCATCTTGAATTCATCAGCAGTAGCAGCAACAGCTTCAACAATTTGCTCCAAGTCTAGTGGTTGAAACGTCACACCTGCTCCAATTGAATCGACGGCTGTCTTTTCGTCTATCGGCATTCTCTCTCCGTCTTTTGATACAACTGGCGCGTCAGGAGATGCGTTTGTAGGCATAGTAGGCTCCTTTTCCGTCGTTTCTACATCAGGTTCCACAGTCGCTAATTTCGAAGCCGCGGGAAGAAGAGGAGACGCCGATAGAGGCACATCTTCGTCATCGTCCTCATCATCCAACACCCTGGGTGTAGGCAATGGACTTGTAGTCAACACAGAGGTAGCCCCCGGTGTCGTTGCCTTGGGCAAATGATAATGGTGATGACGACACCCACTTCCACCACTGCCCACACTACTCCCAGCGGGGGGAGGGACAGGAAATCGAGGTGTGGCACTAACTTCCATGGGAGGGGGCTTGCGAAAGGGTGAGGAAGTCAACCTCTTCTTTGACGTGCTTCCCAATGATCCACCTCCATTGATAGAACTGGATGCTTTCTTATTTCGAGGTGGAGGAAGAGGCAGATTAGCCTTTTTGGGTAGATTGAGTTGAAATCGACGTTGGGTGTTGGCGGTAATACGTTTTTCTGGTGCCAACGATGAAGTGATGGTTCGCTTTTCGGTTGTTTCTTCAGCGGGTGATGATGCAATCGTTGACGACGCATTGGACGATGCTGCTAATGGTGGTGGTGTTTGCTGTTGGATCAAAGTCCCTCCAAACGTTTCCTTGGCTGTCTCGGGAGTAGCATTAGCATCAACAACTTCCTCCACTTCTTCTTTCTTTGCCACTTCAATCGGTTCATGTGGCTCAACTACATTTTCATTTGCAGATGCAACACCAACGACAACAGAATCGTCCAAATCCTGTTGCTGTTCCATCATTGTCATCATGGCAGTAGGGGGATGATAATTTCCAATCTCCATGGCAAGAACGTTTCCGGTGGCAGGAGGTTTGGCTATTCCACTGGGATTCAAATCACGAGCATTCGTGGTAGTAGTTGTAGCAGGAGCGACGGCAGACCCAACCAATGGGTCAGAATATTGAAAGTTTGGATCATGTTCAGCGCATTCGATGGAGCTTAGTTGGTGTGATAATTGATGATGAACTTCGGGACGTTGTTGCAGCGGTTGTTCGCTGACCACTTCTTCGCTATTACCGTGGGAATCATCAACTGTTTCAACAGCCATAGTGACCTGTTCCGTGGATGTTACTGGCGCCGACGTATCCTCCACTGGCAACTCCCACGTGCTTTCACCGGTGACAGAGTTGTAATAATACCTGTTGCCACTGACCTCATCAATACCCATCATCCATCCCTCTGGCAGTCTTGGGGATTCGATATTCTCCCCTGCGGATGGAAAAGGAATGTTAGTAGCTTCATCTCCACCGAATACATGTGCTGCGGTGGTCGTGACAAAGACTTCTGAGGCAGTCGCCCCATATACGTCTGCCGCCGGAGATGTAGTTTCGTTCATGGCTGTATCACTAGCACCAAATACGTCGTCTGCCACGGGAGAATTAGCTGCATTAGCACCAACACCACCACCACCACTAAACATTTCCTCGGCGGAATTCACAGGAGCAGAATCGGTTCCGAAAACATCCCCCTCAACAGCATGTTCATTAGTAGTAGCACAACCAAAGAGGTCCTCCGCAGAAATGACATGTTCATTATTAGGAGCCATATTTGTTGTACCAAATAAGTCCGACGCCTCAGAAGAAGCATTATTTTCCGTGACAGCCGTATGAATTCCACGACCAAACACATCCGCCGCAGAGGCATCGGATGCCATTCTACTTATTGGCGCTGCAGAAGAAGCACCACCACCAAAAAC
Organism: Skeletonema potamos; assembly: GCA_036940105.1. Classification (NCBI taxonomy): domain Eukaryota; phylum Bacillariophyta; class Thalassiosirophyceae; order Thalassiosirales; family Thalassiosiraceae; genus Skeletonema; species Skeletonema potamos. The sequence continues at coordinate 6,026 of JALLBJ010000645.1, read as the reverse complement.
ATCTGCCGCAGAAGTATTGGATGACACCCTGGTCGTATTATTGTTGGGTGTTGCTCCTATGATGTATTGTCCATGTGGTAGTTGTTGTGGTTGAGACTGCATGATAGCAGACGCTCCTAAGGATATTGCCGGAGGTCCCATGGAATAATTTCCGACAAAAGTATTATTATTATTGGCATTGGACGCAGTAGGACCAAATTGAGGAGTGGATAATGGTGATGGTGCACGAAAGATTTGTTGTGCCGTGTTGGTGTTGTTGTTTGACCGACTATATCCTTGTTGTTGCTGAGAAAACTTTTGCTGCTGCTGCTGTTTTTGTTGTTGAAGATGTTCTTGCTGCAAATACCCTTCCTGCAGATACCCCTCTTGCTGCTTCTGCTGTTGTCGTCCTTGAACAATATCATATCCATGACCTCGATTATTTCCCTGTTGTTGTTGTTGTTGTTGCTGTTGTTGCTGTAACTTCATCATCTTTTGCTCTTCTGCCCATTGAGCCATAGCCTCGGCAATTTCATCATCCCCACCTACCATACTACTTGCAAAGTGTCCAATCCCCTTCATCATATTACCCACACCAGATTTGACAGTATTGCCCACTACTCCAGTAACTACCGCTGGTGCGATAGTGGTAGCTGCCGTGGTGGATAGGAGGCTAGCCCCACCGATTAATTTATTCCCCACACCTCCGACTAATCCACCACCAAGTCTCCCAACTGCGGAAAAGGTGTTGATGGCTGTTTGGAGTGCTACTCCTTCATATTCCATTGGCCGTTGTTGTTGTTGTTGGTCGTCGTTGTTGTGAGTATTAGCAGAGGCATAGCGTTGCTGCTGGATCGAGGACTGTGTTGGCATGGAGAAATTTTCAGGACCAGTACTTGCGAATGAAAAGTTTTCTGGACCGGCACTTGCTTGATACTGTTGTCCATATTGTTGCAGAAATTGCTGCTGCTGACCAACAGTATTATTATTTCCACCATGGTGTTGACCTACAGCATTATTCATGGCATTAGGCGAAGACCCAAAAAAATCCGCAGCAGTTGCAGCCGCGCCATTATTTCTCGTAGCAACAGCGGAAGGCGGCTCATTGATGTCCAGTGTTTCCAATTCGCAAGAGGCCACTGATTCGAAACTGTTTGCTCTCTTTGTCGTTGCTTCACCAACACTTCTGCTACCGCTGGCGTTCTTGCGGTTGGCGGGGCCGCTGTGGAAAAACTGAGAGCTTGCCGAGTGCTGCCGTTGTTGCTGATTTTGCTGGAGATGACGAGGAGGTGGCCGTGACGACGACATCGATGATTGCTGCTGCTGAGATTGAGACGGACCGCTGGAGAAAAAGGTCGATGCGTCCATGGTGTGTTCACAGCTTTTTCTCAGCCTTTTCTGTATAGCTAGCAGTTCACTGCTGATGATTTGATTCGCGTCGTCCAATTTCTTAGAGGCTGCTGCCCTTTATTTCGTCTGCACAGCGTTGTCGCTGTTATTGGTGTTGCTGAGATGATCACAACAATGTTGCTACAAGAGTAAAGTCGTGAGAGGTTACTAGAGCAAAAACGGCAGCCATGGTCCACCTCATTTTTTTAACGAGATTTCTAAGATCCTTGACCAACGGGACAATTTCTACAGGTCACAGATTTTAGAAGAATTCCTACAGTCGGAAACAGTCATACCCAAGACCTACAGAATGGTCTGTGCTGCGTTCCCCACCTTCAACGCCCGCCCACTGCATGCTGTCTTTTACTTTTGTGAAGGTGAGGAGGGAAACAGCATGGTGGCCGCCTAAACTGTGGCGGCGGCTTGACTTATCAAAGAAGCTGTCGTTGACACTGCATTATTCTGTTATTATTATTTTATTTGTGAAAAATTTCTCGGCAAGGAGGTTTCGTTTGAATGATTTATTTGGTGCGGTGAAAAAAAGTGCCGATGAAGCGAGAGGATGCAGCTGCAGCGGGTAGTGTGCCAGTGAATTGCCCCCCTCTGAATTATTCTCTCGACAGTGTAGTGGTTGCACTGAGGAGCTGTGGGGCGGCGTGAAGAGTCAGTGTTGTCGGGTCAGCGATCCCTACACGACGCTGCCAGTGAAAAACACACCTTTTCCACGGCCCTTTTTCAGCGACGCGGGACGAGAGAACGATGGGGGGGAGAGGGGTTCAAAGGCATTTGCCGTATCGATTGCATCGTTATAATTTGATATATAGCGCTAGAAATTAGAAGGACCGACGGAGTTGGTGCTGAGGTACATGAAACGGAACACACATCGGCGAGAGGGAAGAAAATTAAGAATTGCCTCCCCCCCCCCTCCCCCTCAAATTTATTGGTTGGAAAAATGGCACCATTTGTTCCGAATTTCATTTCGGATTGTCAACATTTATATTGGTGCGATAAGGGGGGGAGGACAACCGAAAAATCACCCTTTTTCTTCTGCATCACCACCACCATCAACATTTCACGTCTATCCATTTGGAAAATTCACTTTTCTCACTTCTTTTTCTGATTCATTTTCACCCCTCCTGCAGGAGTAATATCTCTCTCTATTATATTACTTTGGGAAAAATATGTTGTCCAACGCATCTATCCTTCGGAAGGCGGCAACAACTGCCATTCGTCGTTCAATGGCCACCGAGGGTACGTCACAATTTCGACACAACATAATTGGTTGAGTGGGAAAAGTCTCGTGTGATGTGTAGTACTTTTTGCCGTCGTCTTTTTCTTCATGTTGATAATCATTCTCTCACCCAATTGTATCACATCCGTCCTCTTCTTTCACAACACAGCCGCCCACAAGCCACCCCTCAACCTATACGGCCTCAACGCCCGCTACGCCAATGCGACATACGTCGCTGCCTCCAAAACGAATGCTCTTGAACAAGTCGAATCCGAACTCCTTGCCATTAAGAACTCTGCCACATCATCCAAGGCCTTTGCATCCTTTTTGGAAAACCCCTTGATTTCACGTGATGAAAAGACCAAGAATGTGGAGGATATGCTCAAGGGCAAAACATCACCGGTTACCTTGAACTTGATGACGGTATTGGCTGGGAATGCTCGTCTCAGTTCCATCGTTGGGATTGCGGATACGTATGTTCAACTTATGAAGGCGAAGCGGGGTGAGGTTGAGGCAACTATCATTAGTGCCGAACCTTTGAATAAGACACAGACTGCTGCCGTGCAGGAAGCCATGAAGAGTCAATTCCCCACTGGAGCCAAGGTTGTGTTGAAGACTGAGGTAAATCCTAGCATTTTGGGAGGGCTGCAGATTCAGATCGGTGACAAGTTCTTGGACTTGAGCGTAGGAAGCAGAATTGAGGAGGTTGGAAGGACTGTTGTTTAAGTAGTAGGTAGATTTGTGGGTGTGTGGGTGTCGATTGTGGTGTTTGGGGGAGAATTTGGATTGTATACTGTGGATTGAAGAAATCATAAACGATCACTGTCAACATTACATGGCGGTCGATAGCAAATGTTTTTTGAGGTATTGAAATAGGTCTGAGCGTAAAATAAAGATAAGTAGAATGCCTTTGATTTGTGGCGAGTCTCAAGAGAGTATCTACTACTTACGTAGGCAGGGCAGGGAAGAGTCCATCCGTCCCGATGAGAAAATGGCATTCGCCCACGCTATGCCCACGTCCGTTTTGTTCCTTTATGTCATTCTTGATGCTCCTCCTCATCAACTACTCACTTCATTCTCATAAATAGTGGCACAAATAATAATTGCATTGCATATATTATCTAGGAGAGCAATAGAACAGTCACCACCCCTCACCACCATCATGATCACGAAGCTCTCTTCTTTCACCCTGCTCATTGCTTTCGTTCTTCCTTTCACCAAAGCGGTCGATTCGCCTGCAAACCTCCGCGGTGTTGTTGCCGCCTTGACCGATGAGATCGATAGCGTCGCCTTGACGAATGGGGAAAGCCGCTATGGGACCACGGGGGCACCATCTTGCAAAACAGCGACAAAGTGGTGTTCCACGAGTCTAACTGCCCTTGATTCTCACATGTGCTGTGCCAACTTGACTTGCAAAGTCGATGATTCTGTCAAGGCCCAGGGTCTGGGCACATTCAATGGAGTGTGTGAGACTCAAGGACCGCCACATTCAAAAACCGCACCCGGTGGCGGCCGTAACGGGGCACCCTGCAGAGGCGTAGGTCTGGATTGCTCCACAAATCTGAATGCTCCTGTTACGCACACATGCTGCAAGTCGGTGTCGATGAATTTGACATGCACAAAAGATGATTCTGTCATCAGCACCACTTTCGATGGCAAGTGCAAAATTGCATCTTCTAGCGGCGACAAATGCTATGACTTCTATCAAAAGAAAATTAAATGTGATGATGATAATGATAGCAACCAACCCGATGTAACCAAGTGCACAAACGATCTGACATTTCCTACAGATGCAAATTGTCACGTCATTTGTAACTACCATCACACCTTGAACGCTCATATATGCTCACAGGGTAGTGATGATGAGGAGGATTAAGTTTTGAGAGACGAAAAAAATCTCAACGAGAGTTATACCACCGTCAGTAACGGTGAAAACTAGTGGAATAAGGGTTGAATTTTTGAGCAAAAGAGGGCGTTTCTGCCAAAAGTATCAATACCTGGGAGTCAAACGAGAATTCGGTTGTATGCGGCTTAGAGGAAAATGAATGGCCCTGCCAACAGAAGATGATGATCTGATTATTTATACATGTTTGAGGTATTAACACAGTTCTGACAGTAAATTAAGGTGGCTTCTTCTATCAAACCATGAAATTGTACTGAGCAGCGGATAGGGAAAACTTAAGTTTCTGCTGCGTGTGTAGCGTAAAGCTCATGACAAATACACTTCAAATTAGTCCTTCTTTCAAGAAGACAATGCAGTGTACTGATAGTACTGACTGAAAGGAAGAATGTTGGCTTTTCTTCCACCAGAATATGGCCGGCGGAACGTGCCGGCAGAAGTGAGAACCACTTTTCTCTCTTTTCCGAGACATAAAGCAGCTATGTAGGATTTTTTTTCAATCCGAGCGACAATCGACCACAACCATAACATAATATCATCTACAACACACATTTTTTTGTCTCCAATACTCAATCGATCAGATACCAACATTCAACGCCATCATGAAGCTCTGTATCATCCTCCTCCTCCTAACTCTTGCTGCCGCTGAAGATGTGCCCAACCTTCGTGGAGTAGCAGGATCGCCTTGACGAATTGAAGAGTATGGCCCGTCGGGGATGCCAGAATGTAGAAAAGTGGATCAATGGTGCTCCACCAGCAGCACAACCGCACAATTCCAGCGCTGCGAAGTTGGTCAGCTTAACACGACAGAAACACTGACTTGCATCTTCGATATGAGCGTTAATATTCCTCACTTCGACGGCATCTGCCGTGTGGTTTCGTCGGGTGAGGTTGAGTGAAATGACGTCTTTGTAGGTTGACATAAACATAACAGTGCGATCGGGTGTGAAATTGCTATGGGGAGAATTGCTGAGAGTGTGCTATTAGTAATAGTGTGGTATCTTGTTTGCAAACTTATGAATGACTTAGAATGATAGGGGAGAAAAATGCAACAATTTTGTGTCTCGATTGGGGTAATGATAACTGATAACATATTATCGTACGATGTTTCCAAAATCAAAAGTATTCGTACACAATCATTATTTCGCATCATTAAACTGAGGAAAAGTCTTCCTGGATAATCGTTTTAATTCTAATCTGAGTTCGGCAATCTCTCTCTCTTGAGCGCTGACTTCATTTGCAAGTTTCTGCTGTTTCAAAAGCTGTTGCATCTTTTCCCTCTGATTCTCGGCTTTGCTTGTACCCTTTGCTATTGCATCATAATCTCTTTGCGTTTCATTGATTTTCGACTTACTCTCACGTAATTGCTTCCGAAGAACATTGTTTTCTTCCTCTTTTTCTTTGATCTCAATTGAAAAGCGTTCCGATTCTTTCCTCAGCTTTTGCAGTCGTGACACTGGCATTTGTCGAAGGTGAAAAAAAAAAAGAACAAAATTCGAAATAGAAGAGGCGACCTCTCAAAGATGT